>JAOPJC010778819.1:0-13795 GCA_025774375.1 Graphium evemon
TTTCAATATTTTCCAATGAATATTTTTTTTAATCAGAGATATTTCAAAAGTCTCACTTCTTACGTGTGTGACTTTCACACACACACACACACACACACACAGTTTTTTATTTATGCCAATACGATAAAAATCCCACTTTATTTAGTTAGCAAAACTTTTTCTCAAATATGTGATGTTGTTATCTTTTTTAAAACAACATCCTACCTTAAAACCACAATAATTTATAAATAGTGATTATTAAGTAAAAAAATATATTCATTTGTAAAGTGTGCTGGAGAAATAAAAAAATGTAAATTAAATCTGCGCAATTAAAATAAACATTCAAGCATGCAACCTACGCATTGTACAAATAACTGTTGCCTGGGAGATTAATTCCCAATCGTAGGTCGGCGATCCCGTTTTAATGCGTAGGCGTGATTACAGTCACGTATATATTGTTTTTATTTATTTTATAAAATAACTGGTTATTTTTTATTTGACTCCACTTTTTTGGCTTTATTTTTTTAATAATTTTATTGTTTTCTCGAGTTTTAAGATAATGATATCCACTTTTGTAGAACTTGGCATCACAAAACAAAAACGTGAAGTTGAATCTTAATACCCACTTGCTGTGCGATGGCTTTAGCAGTTCCTGGATGGTCTCCAGTAACCATATGCACGGCGACGCCAGCACGACTACAGGCCTGGATTGCACTTGCGGTCTCCGGACGGGGAGGATCATACAGACCAACTAATCCCAGGAAACATAGGTCTCGTTCGATCTCGTCTCGGTTGAGGTCAGAATCTTCGAGGAGGACCTTGGTTTCCGTGTACGGTTTGTGTGCTAACGCCAACACACGTAGTCCTAGCTTTGCTAGCTCCTCCATGTTTTGGTAAATCAGATCACGATATTCTTCGGTTAGGGGGACTGGTCCAGTATTCGAGTCCCAGGTGACGGTGGCGCAGGAATCCACGATCCGCTCTACAGCACCCTTGGTGAATACCATACATCGTTCCTCTTCCTTGGTAAGTTTGCTGAAAATCACAGACATCTTCTTGACGGTCGAATCGAAGGGGAACTCTGCACGCTGATGCCACACAGCTCCCGGAGCCTTGGTCCAACGCTCACGATTCCAATTGAACCGTGAAGCGAACACTTGGATAGCAATTTCGGTCGGTTCGCCTCGGGCGTTCCACTGCTCCTCGTCTGATTTATAAACATGGGCCAAGTTTGCCATCGACGCGACGTCAAGGAAGTCTTCCAGTTGTTTGTTGTCGTTTACCAACGCTTCATTTTTCTCTGCAGGCTCACCATCACCCTTTTCCTCGTCGTAGTGCAAGGGTGGGGTAGTCGAGAAACTGATATCCCCGATGGTAGGGTTGAAGGGCTCGTTGGAGGTGCCAACGGAGTAAGTCCCACGCGAAGGAATCCAGGCCTTTTTAACCACCATTTTGCCCTGGGTCAGAGTACCGGTCTTATCGGAGCAGATATCTGTAACAGCTCCCAAGGCTTCCAGAGAGTCAAGTTTGCGAACGATCACGTTCCGCTCAACCATCCGCTTGGTCCCCACGGCCATGGTGATGGTGAGCACCACCACCAAACACGCTGGGATCATACTGAGACCAGTACCAACAGCATACAAAATGACCTCATTGTTGTCACTAAACAAGTTTGCAGCCATCACGATAATAGCGAAAAGAACAGCCACTCCAAATAGCAGGATGGCGAGCTTAGACAGCTTCCTCTGCAAGGGAGTCCCGACATTCACACCCAGAAAGCGGCCAACAGCATCAGTTCCAGTTAGGGTCCAGGCCTGGACATACCATCGCTTTTTGGCTTCACCATTTGGGCCTCGCTTCACGGGACGTCGCTTACTATTGCTGGCACGGAGAGCAGCAGCAATCGACCCAATCTCCGTGAACATGCCTGTCGCAAAGACTACGCCACGAGCACGGCCACGGGTAACGGTGCTGGAGCTGAAGGCGATATTCAGACGGTCACCGGGGCCAGTGTCTTCCTTGAATGTGGCATCGTATTCTTTGGGGACGGGGAGGGATTCACCAGTAAGGAGGGCTTCGTCTGTTTCAAAGTTGACGGCTTCCACAAGTCTGCACTAGTTAGATGATAAAAATTAGAGATTGCTCAGGGCATTTACCTAAGATCAGCCGGGACGGTATCACCGGTCCTCAACTCAACCATATCACCAGGGACAATGTCCGCAGACGGAATAGACGAGGTCTGTCCATCCCGAGAAACCGTTCCCGTAGGTGAGCTCAGCGAGTGCAGTGACTCCATGGTCTTCTCCGCCGCATACTCCTGGAAGAACCCGACGACGATATTCAAGACAATCACTGCCGCAATGACACCCCCTTCAATCCACGATTGAATTCCGAAACTGACCGCCATGGCCAGGATCAGTACCTACATCGCAGAATTGGATCAGACAGAAAGTTCTTGAATATGAATAGACAATGCCAAAACGCATAAAAAAGTGGGTCCCTTAACTAGCATCATTGCGTTGGCAACTTGGCGGACGAGAATTTTGAGAAGGGATATACCCTCGCCTTCGTCCAGTTTGTTGGGTCCGTACTGCTGTAGACGACGTTTGGCTTCATCGGTGGTGATACCGGCATCCAGGTTGGTGTTGAGTTCCTTGAGGACACTCTCGTAGGGCAGCGTGTGGGCAGGATGGGGAAGCGGAGCAGCTCCAGACCCCGAATCCTTTTGATCTGCCATGGTGAAAGATCAGGCCTGGGAAAGAAAAAAACTATGTTTTGTGTTGACTATTCTCTTCTTTCTCGGGGATGTCGATATAGTATAGATAAATGAAGAGAAGAAAAATCAGCAAAATTTGTGGAGGGGTAACAGCCCTAAATATTTCCCGCGCCAGAAGCGATCTCGTATAACGACTCTGGGTAGCATTGGCGCCCAGCCCTTGGCGAGGAGAGATAGACATGGAGTGCATGCATAACCGACAGCAACCGCACTGTTCTAGCAGTCTGGATGCCATTGAAGTTCCCGCCTTTCTCCCGTGTCTCTCGCCGTAATGGCGATCCGCTGCGAATCCGGAAGATTTGCCAAGATTGCCCTATCCACCAAAGCACAAGGGGAAATGCAGCCAAGAGAAGAAAACTTGGTGATTGATATGCCGGGTACCGATCAACAAAAAAGTCTCTGTTTTGAACTGTGTAACATTCAAGCGTTGCTATTGTTCGTGTCGCAACCCATGCGCTCATGCTGTACAACTATCCATGGTAGCAAACGGACTGTACCAGGGCACGTATAAAGTTGAAATAAATCCATTTAGCAGTGAAACAGAAGAGATCAATGAACCAACCAGGGTTAGAAATTGAATATGTCAACCACATAATTTCCATGTGAAATATCAGATCAACCGATTGTGCTGAGTGTAAATGGTAGTGCTTCAAGCGATGTCCGCTGGAAACCAGCCAGCTCTAGAACTCCAATAGCAAACCCACCCATAACCATCATAACATAACGCTGAAATAATTCTTATATCGTAATTCGTCCAGCGGAGGGTATCGTATCAGAATCTGGATGATTCTTCTGTGGTGTCTATATCACTACTTAGTATGGAATACTCCACACATCTCCACCATCATCCCAGCGAAATTGAAAGCACTCACAGTTTGACTCCAAATCCTTACCCACCAACGACTCTCGAGTTCGGATGCGCACTGATCGCATGTATAGTTCCTGTTCGCGGGAGGGTTCGAACCGTCCTCCCTCGTAACGGGATGGAGGATATAGTTGACGGGTGAGAGCCGCCCCGAGTGAGATAAACGCCAAGCAGCAGACAATAACAATGACAATGACGGCCGAATTACTGAGCTTGCCCATGATGGATGGTTTGCTGGCCTGATGGGCGTCAGGACTTTCGGAGGGAACAAGATTGGACGTGAGTCAGTACTGCGGATTTCTTTTCCTATATCGAAAGGTGATGGCGATAATGCTGATAGTGGAGGCAGGAGTGGAAACAGTCAACGCATGATATCTGCAGAACTGGCAGGACAGAGAGAAGTCGGAGAATTCATGACAAGGAGGAGGTAAGAAGGAGACTTTCTCGGGAAGATGCGAGAAGGAGAAAAAGAGCCTGGGGGGTCAGGCACCCAGGCACGCAGGCTGCGAGTTCACCATCACTGATCCCAGAGCGGGATGGCGTCAGCCCCGCTGTGATTGGGCCACTTAACAGTTGTTCGCTGCCACAGAGAGCCCTGATTGGCTGTTTCGGTTCTTGTTCAACGATCTGTGACATGCTATTTTGGGCAGCCTTTGATACAGGCCCAATCAGGATACAGATTTGTAAAACCGGATGACGAAACCCGCATCAAACCCCACATGGTTCGTTCTTAGTGGAAGCTTGGCTGTGTGTGTCCCGCGGATCGGGGTGGAGCCATTAGGCACGTATGTTTGCTTGATTTATGAGGCGTAGTGGCCGTGATGAGACCTATACTAGCCGAGGCATGTTGTGGGAGGCTTGCCGACGACCCCGATGAAGAATTTGAAAGTGATAAATGAGATAGAGGAACAGGCGGGAATACTATAGACGGGCCCCGACGTCAATTGTCTCCTTTTCTTCAAACGGCTATCAAGGAGAAACCCAGCTTTCCCATGGCTTTCTTAGATCAGTGGAAGAGAAATGGCTAACCACCAAGCAAACCAGAATCTACAATGAGGAACCCTAAATGCTAGAATACAATTCTACTCCTGTCTGTCATTCGTCTATTATTCTGCCTGTGACTGGAGAGGGCGTGGTCAATCACCGCAAAGAACATTCAAACGAGGTGGCGATGGTAGCCCTGCCGGCGTCCAACACATTGGTAACGTTGCCACCATTCTACCTTGAAATCTTAAGGAGTCTTGTGAATTTATAGAGTAGGAGATAAGGAATCCAGCGAAGAACTTGGGTTGAACTTTGTGTTGGCTCTTCACATCTGTCCTGCCGCCGAAAATCACAAGTGACATGATGCTACGCCGTTCCAAACCACCATACAGAGGTAACACCTATGGAGGATTCAGTGATATTTTATAGGTGTCAATAGGCAACTCGAGAGTTTTGATTACTCTGTTCTCTTGCGGAACAATTGACGTTGTTTGCCATTGTCGATTTTTTATCCATTATATTGAATAAGTCCAGTTACCATTAACAAAGATAACGATAGTTTATCACTACTTTATACTAGGCTACTAACGCATACTTTGTGACTCCACACTCAATAGTGTACTAGTAACTCTTGTCAACGTTGATGCTGCGTTCAGGAAGCATTCTTGAAAATATTTCATCAATCAGTGTGCCCGATATTAGCCCGAGCGGATAATTACAACTACCTACAATAGCTCTGCTCGTCGATGCTTTATTCTATAATGTAATTAAAATACGTCTCGCTGACCGGGAAAGAGTTCCGGAATGCATCTTGATGTACTTGCATATATATTACCTTCCTAGTTCACATAATCATCAATCCTCCAGCGGAATACGTCAAATATCGTGAGGGGCTAACGATACACCACAGTATCCCGAGCCATCATGTAACGGCGCGAAGTGCATATGCAGGCTATGGGCAGGCTATGCATTATCCTGGCGGAAATTGAAGGCAACCATTCCCCGCCCAACGCCGATCCATACTCATGCTGTAAACATGCACAGCTCACGCAAGAAAAGGTGTTAATAGTGGGTGCGCCAATGAATCTGGTGGCTCCCCGATGATTATCGATATACCCGGCAGAGGTGCCTCTGGCAATGCAGGACATGGTCGTTGTGTACGTTAAAGTCCTTGCAAAATTTGCTCACGTGGGTCTGTAAATCTGGGGTTAGGGCTGAGAAATGAGTTCGAGGTATAGATACATCGTCTATAAATTCAAACGTTTTGTTGAGAATTGTAGGAAAAATACGGGCCTAGGAAAAGTGGGAAACAACGGTTATGGGTCTCCGTGTCGTTCAATAATTGCATACATCACTTTGCATATACCAGCCAAACCGAGCTGCGTAATATCATTATCGAGAGAGACTCCATAGGCCTGCCAGCTGAGTAGGCATAAGGACTATACATCTTTTCAGGTAGGCATGGACGATATGGAAAGATAAGATCGTATGATATCCAATCAATACACTCCACATTCCATCTTTAGCGTTCAGCATAATGTCATCGGGAGGCACCGAGTACACGACGAGCTGAACGTGGAGTGAAATGTTGCATATCCGTAGACTATAGAAATGAGCTAAGAGGTAATCCATGGTGATCTATCAGGTGTGAAACTAGTGGGTATCGTCTCAACCACCACTAATATCAGCACCACCAGGATCCATCCCTCGCTTCTCCTGATGATTGAGTATTTGCCAGCCATTGGATAGGGAATCATGAAGGACTCGGTACTTTTTTCCAATGCATTATTAATATAATATGGGTGTATAGAACGTTATAATGTGATATGATGTTATAACACCCTTCTTTCAGCCAGCCTCTTCAGCTGTGATAGACTGTCACCCAACTAGACCTCCATACGAAGAAAGCACTGGATGTGTACCATCTGCGAGAAATGCCAGAAATGGTTCGAAGCCTGCTGTTCCACCTCTACTTGGTGATATCAATGGACAGAGACAGTCCTAATGGTGTGAGGAGTTCTCAGCATGGCTGTTTCTCCTCTGCTGATCTCGAGAGTACCCAAGCTGAAGGAAGACGCAATGGCTCAGTTGAGCTATATAAAGCCCACCCATCTCTTCTGCTTCACATAATCCATCAAGCACTTCAGGCATTGAACATTCTCAATTTCATTCTTATTTCGAACCAAGTCTACACTACCCAAGATGACTGTTATCGTCAAGGGCATTGAAACCCGTGACGCCAATGGCGAGCCCTACCTCCGGAAAGACATCGACAAGTGGTACGCCGAGCAGGTGAAAGGCAACAGAATTCAGCTCACCCTCTTTGTGGAAGCTTTGGCTCTGATTCAAAAGCGTCCCCTGGATAACCTATTCTCTTACTTTCGTCTGGCTGGCATCCACTCTGCTCCATGGTGCAAATGGGATGATGTGGAGCTGCCTCCCGAAAAGTCAGAGGATGACCCGGACAGAATTCCAGGATACTGTGTCCATAACAATTACACGTTCCCGACGTGGCATCGGGTGTACATGATGCTGTACGAGGTGAGTGGATCCTAGTAATTGGGGAAAACAGTGGACAGATACGGGGTAGATGACTGACAATACATGCCAGCGAGTTCTGTATGACGCGATGTATGAATGGATCGACAAGGATGTGCCAACCAATTTGCGAAAGGACTGGAAGGAAGAAGCTGACAAATGGCGCCTCCCATATTGGGACTTCGCGCGTTTTGCTGATCGACCTCCGTCGACTCCTGGCGCCTTCGAGCACGATATCGATCATGACAAGATCAGACTGCCCATTCTCTGTATGATGCCGAATGTGCAGATAAAAGTGTTTGAAAATGGCAAGGGTCCTGTCATCGAGTCTCGACCCAATCCTTTGTATAAATACGTGACTTCCAAGCTGATGGGCGAGCTTCCTGACCCATACACCATTACTGGGGAAGATATACCAGAAGGAAAGGTCGATGATCCAACCAAACCCGGGCAGAAAAAAGTTGTGCATCCCAAGTTTACCTATCCAGTAAGTGCCTCATCACCATAGTGTTCCAGAGCCACGGGAGCTCATCATCCACCTAGTGGAACAAATGTAATGCAACAACCAAGTACGGCATTCTCGATGGATTCGATGAAAGCATCTGGGCCGACGGAGGCCAGAACTGGCTTCGCGCCAACTACGCCCTCAACGAGCATCCTTATTATAATCCCCCATATGGTCCGAATCCGAATAAAGAGAGGACGGTTCCTACGCTGCAGGATCTGGTCAACCGGTTATTCCAGTATGGCCTTGACTCGTGGGGGGCTTTTTCAACAACCCGCTACACGACACCATATAAAGAAGCCCCGCGCCAGCCCAAGTCAGCGAGCACTAGCACCGAGTCAGAAGACAAGGAAGGCAACCAGGGGAAGAACGCATTAAATTTGGAGTTCATTCACAACAACGTTCATGTAAGTACTAAGTGCCCGGAGTATCATGTTTGTTTATGCAGGAAACAAGTCTGACACTGCCCCAGAACTTTGTGGGGGGAAGCCAATTCCTTCGCCCACCAAAAGAAGAAATTCACCTCTGGGGTTCTGGCCATATGAGCAGTGTCTTCATGGCAGCCTTTGATCCCATCTTCTTCATCTTCCACAAGTATGCCTCGTTAGAATATGAATAGCCGGGCGATACTGACTCTTGATATAGCAACATCGACCGCCTGACTGCCATGTGGCAAATGCTAAATTGGGAAAAGTGGTTTGATGATGATTGCAGTATGCCCACGAAATGCGATGAGCTGTGGCCTTTCCACAAAACTGAAACCACCTTCTGGACGTCAAACTGTGTGCAAGAGTGGGATAAGCTTGGCTATCAATACGAAATCCTCCAGGGACGAGACCATAATGTGAAGGAAGATCGAGAAAAGGTCTTGGAAGACATTGAAGTGCTTTATGGGAAGCCGACAGAAGATCTTTTGGATGGCCTTCCCCCGCATAAAGGCGAACACGATGATTTCGTTATTACAGTCATCTATGACAAGTGAGTTGTATACAATCTATTACCATTGTTTGGATCCCTAACACACATGCAAAGATACGCCCTGAACGGTGCGCCGTACAAGATCAACCTTTTCTTGGATGGCAGGCACGACTTCCTTGGACCCGAATCGGAAGGTTTTGTCGCCAGTATTTACAACTTCAGTGGCTCTCTGGAATCAGGCTCCTGTGGTAATTGCCAGCAGCAAAAAGAAGAGGGTGTCCTGTGCATTTCAGAAGTACCAGCAACCGTTCCAATGCGTCACCATCTAAAAACGCTAGACAAGAAGAAAGATCTAGACTGGAAGAAAGACCTACCGCAGCCCGTCTACCTAGCTTTGAACAATTTGGGCAAGGTAAGTCGTACAAATCCCCTTTCCCCTTTGATGTTCATCGGCTTTTTTACTCAAACTCTATGCAGCCTGTTTCGATGAATGTTACTGTCGAGCTTCACAGGTCTTGGAGACCCTACTACGCCAACCCTAGAGAGCCTAACCCGAATGATCCTTTGAAGTATGATTTTATCAAGCACGGAAAGCAGGCCGATGCCTTTTCTATGGCTGTTAAAAGATAACGTCGTTCGATTTCTAGGTTAGGATGCACTTCCAGCTTGTCCTTCAGGAGTAAACTCTTTCCAAAGAGGTCATGGTTAGGGTAGTAGCAATGATAGGTTGGATTTCTATTCCAGGGAAAAACAAATATTCATTAATTTTCTAGTACCTAAATAAATTCTACAGGTTCTTGTGGGCAATGACAATTGTAATTGATCCGTATAGCGTACTTGATACCCCAATATCAAAGATAAATGTTCTTATGAATGAACATGTATTCGGCTTTTGACTAGAATCCTGCACCGTTCAATTGCACATCGACCGGATTTCCATTGGGAATTGGTAAAATATAACATGAAATCTTGTCTTCTTAGTTATTCCTGGAAAGTTTAAAAATCTTCAATACGACGGGATATCGTAAATCCTATTTAAGTCTGGGAATCCCCCTTACTGTAGGCAAGCAGATACCTACACAATGTAAGAAGTGGTGGGTTTTGCTTCTGTGATATTCGAGAATTAATCGTGCCGGGCCGTGATTTTACCTCCATAGAGATGAATGATTGGCGAAAAACGACACCGATGTTCTGGCGATCTCGGGATCTACAGGATTAACGAAGATACGACTAAGTATTGGAATCCCTTGCAGATCCATGAAGGACAAGGGATGATCCCAACCACACCAGTCTGGATCTGAGCTTAATTAGAATTTCTCGTCTTCATTATCATTTCCAGCTCAAAACACAAACCAAAGTACAATGGTCGAAGATGCAAGGAAAGAAGCACTTCACGACAAGTGTGATGGTGACAATAGTGTGCGCTCGGGGGCAGACGCTAGCCACTTTCCCGATGAAGAAAAGCGAATTTTGAAGAAAATTGATTGTGTGGTTCTGCCAATGGTATGGTTCGTTGGGCCTAATAATGCATTTTCAACTGATATACTGAACGTCTTAGATGTGCTTGGTTTTCTTCCTGCAATGTATGCACCATTTGTACCCCCATGGACTATTTTTAACACCTTTGTACCAGACTTGGATAAGCAGAGCTTGAGCTATGCAGCTATTTTTGGCCTTATTGAGGATCTGGATCTGCAAGGATCCCAGTATTCCTGGTGTACCTCAACTTTCTATTTCGGTGTGTCAAGTCAAATTCCAAAAGCGTTCGCATTCTAATTCGTATAGGACAACTCGTCGCAGAAGGTCCTTTCATCTACCTTATGAGTAGACTACCATTGACTCGTTTTGTCGGCGCTACCATGTAAGTCGGGTAACAACCGGACTTACATGTAACTAAGCTTATGAGAATACATTTAGTATCCTATGGGGCGCGATATGCATGTGTCTGGCAACTCCAGTGAGCTTTGGCGGTTTTGCTGCTGTGCGATTTCTTCTGGGGTTCACAGAAGGTCTGTTCCCCAATATATATCTCTTGTATGCCAATACTGATTCCTACAAGGGGCCGTGTCTCCCGCATTTGTGACCATCACGAGTATCTGGTACAAGAAAGAACATCACGCTTTTAGAGTCGGGTACGCATCAATTCATATTGAACGGGATATGCCAAGCTGACTTACTCCAGCTTATGGGTAACAATGAATGCTCTGGCTCAAGTTATTGGCAGTCTGCTTATGTACGGAGTCGGAAAACTGCAAAACCCAACTATTGCCCCATGGCGCATCCTTTTTCTCATTTGTGGGGCGTTGACAACAGCTGCAGGCATTTTGTTCTACCTCGCTATGCCTGCAACACCTCGTCAGGCTTGGTTTTTGACATCCCGGGAAAAGGAAATTGTACTGGCCCGAATGGAGCAGGATAGGGAAGGAGGAGACAAAACCAAACTTTCCATACGTCAAGTCAAAGAGACGGTCCTGGATCTCAAAGCATGGTTTGTTTTGGCGTTTGGGATTTTGATCACTCTTCCATCCCCAGTCATCATTGTCAGTCAGATCAGTCCACTATACAATCAATTTGCTAACAAGTGAACAGTTTGCTTCACTTCTCATCAAGAACCTGGATTATGACAAGTTCCAAACGATGCTCCTGACTGCTCCATCTGGCGCAGTCCAAATGGGCATGATATGGATCGGGATGCTCGGTTGCTATTTGCTTCCGCATAATCGATGCCTGGTGCTCATACTGCTGTGCATACCCCCTCTTGTCGGCAACCTCCTCCTAATGAAGCTCCCCTTATCGGCTTCATGGGGTTTGATTGTGTCCTCATGGCTAGTAAGCAGAACTCAACTCTCAACCACCAACAATTTGGATTCTAATAAAGACTGGTAGGGATCCTGTATCTCCGACATCATGGTAATTATTCTCAGTCTCAGCGCCTCAAACGTCAAAGGGAACACCAAGCGAGCTATCGTTAATACGTTATTCTTCGTTGGTTACTGCGCCTCGAACATTGGAGCACCACAGCTGTGGACACCCCATGCAGCACCGCGCTACTTTGATGGAGTGGTTCTGAATATTTCAGCATGGTGTACAACAATCCTGGCGATTAGTGTGTATTGGGGGTTGTGTTATGTTGATAATAGGAGGCGAAACCAGGGCCATGTTGCATATCCCGGAAAGGTCTACCAGCCCGGGGAGGACCTCACTGATAAAGAAGACAATTTGTTCCGGTATAGTTACTAGCATAGCTGAGATCTCAATTGGAAATGAAAAGAATCAAAATAATATAACCCTATGTATGGGTCTTCAAATATCGGGACTATCCGGAATGCTTCCCGAGGTGCGGAATAGGCCGGAAACCAACAACATTGAAATATCCCGATCCGGACATTCAATTGATTTCTATACAACTTCATAACACTCTTTCCTTTAACCATATCCCATGACATCACCACTATGACTACCGATCAACAAACACAACCCTCGACCTCCTTCCTTTCTTCTCTCTTCTCTCGCGCACCACCCCCACCACCAACACCCCCCTACAAACCCACCGAATGCCCCCGAATAAAAAGAGCCCAGAAACATCTCTCCGGCACGCGCACCAAGCAACTCATCCGCGCTGCTGAACGCAATTACGACGAGCCACCGGTTCCCGGGGAGTGTTGTGGGAGCTCATGCGATCCATGCGTGATGGACTTGTGGCGGGAAGAAATCGAGGTATGGAAGGAAAGATGGGGTGGCCAGGTTGTAGAAAACAATGGGAATGAGAAGGGAAAAGGAGGCAAGAACGGATTGGATTGGTAGGCATTGTATGATTGTATGGTGTTAAATGGCCTCCCATGACTCCCATTCAAGCTCAACCCGAAGACCGTCCAATGCCTCGCGCAAAGACTGAGCAACCCCCTCAATGTCTTCTTTGCTATCCAATCCGTATATCAACAACTCCCTGGGGGCGTGGACTTCGGCATTGTGCTCTCCCGTTATGGCTGTCGGGGAACGATGGATCTTATACCGCCTGCATTCCAGCATCGGGAGATGCTCATCCAGCCGTTTGTCCAAGATCTCTCCATCTTCATTCCTCACATCAATTTCCACGGCGAATATGAACCTCGAATTCCTCTCAAGGAACCCATGCTTGCCGACAGCAATATAATCCCTCCCCTCAAGCTCCACCAACTCCCGAATCGACTTTCCCTCCGGCAATATGGGATGATGCAGTGACACTTTCTCCTTTATTATCGGGTCTGAAGTGAAGGCGATGTCATCAAGGGGGTAGAGTGCCAGGAAACGCCATTTCTGACTGGCTGGATCGGTGGCTCTGTAACGATGGGCTTGTTTCGGGCCGCCGGGAATCGAGCAGAGTTCGGGAATGTGAATGGTGTCGTACCAGGTGTTGTATGTTGTGGGTGTCAGAGCTGGAGATGTTATGTTGGTGCGAACGTGAAGGAGGCCGGGTGACATAGTGTATAGAGTATTGTAATAATGGTCAATTTGAAGTGCAGACAAACGATGATGAAGGTAGAGATAAAGTGGTTACTCTGTCAATGGAATGCTGGTTATTCCTGGAATGTAAATTTTACTTCCGTTTTCGATGTAAATGTCTATAGTCAAAGTGTCGTATCAACCAGTTTTATATCAAAACTCGCCCGTTTGGCATGCTGGTAACATCCCACATTCACAGAACACCAGCGCATCGCCATAATCAAACCAAAACAACACCAAGACCGACAATTCATCATTTTAATAAATATAGAAACCCCTGTAATAACCAAAAGCTTATCATTGGAACCATGTGTTTAATGCCGCTGATATACGCGCCAGATCAACAGCCCCGATTGCATTTTCAGCTTCCCCTGATGTATTAAGCGCCGGCCCTCGCCATTGCCCTATCATATCCGCGATATTCTCGGGAAGTCAATAATATGCTTCTGTAGCGTACTTAGTTTTTAATAAACACCGAATTCTTGTGGGTCGGCCCGGTGGTTTAGATCGTGTTATTGGCATATGGCATGCTGTGGTGGTATGGTTCAGTCCTGCACTCCTGCTCTATGAACACCATGGTGATTTTCCTGACATGTGGGTTTATGCCAATGTATTCGTATAAGAAGGTGCTCAATCCTGGAAAGTACTAGCAGCAACAGGATAATTTAATTCTCTTTATATCATCACACCTCTTCTCGTATCTTTAAGCCACTAGCCAAATGGTTGAAACCGTCATGAATGAGACTCC
>JAOPJC010789833.1:0-13624 GCA_025774375.1 Graphium evemon
ATAAACATTTCACTGTTGTATATGAACGCTTTTGATGCTTCATCAATCATTAATTGTTTATCTTCGTTATCAGCAATCAAGTCTAACGCATTTCTAAACCATTCTTTGATATTCTTAACTTCTTGTGAATTAGCTGGAAATTCAGCTTGAGGATTAAGTGGAGGGAAGTCGAAGAAGGCTTTTGCGTCTAATTGATCCAAATTGTAAGCTTTTCCGAGTTTCTTTTGTAATATTTGGCCACCTGAAAGATCTCCTAGATATCTTACATATGCGTGAGATGCTAGTTGTATAGGCGAGCATTCCTCGATTCTCTTTCTATATCTTTGTAAACTCTCAGGTAATTGTTGAAGGATACACATTGCGAATGGGTGTTCACGCCACGTGAGACCTTTCTCCGTATTAATCTGAAGCATGTTTGTTATATCAGATGCTAGAGCTGGTTGTCTTGCGAGTACATCAAGTCTTGACAATGGTGATAATTTCGGATCCGATAAGTTTTTAGTTAATGTTATTTCGAGTGTACTATAAATAACATATTATCAATAAAAATCCAAGATAATTTTAGTTTGTAAATTATTAGCTTACTCATATAACTCATGTAACCAAATATCATACTTTATAAACTCAGTGAGTGGCATTTGGGCTGATAGGAGACGAATAGCAGTAGGGGAATTAGCTACCAAATCGTGAGCGATTTTTGTAGATGATTTTAAAAGCTTAGAAATCGGTTGTTTTTCGTCAATGGCCATCTACGTTATTTCTGAGAATTGTGCTGTGATTGATAAGATAGTGAAGAGAAATCTAAAAGTTGCTCATCTCATTTTAAATTTTTGTGATAAATTTATATGAAACGTCATATATAGCTTGACTTAAGAAAAATATGCTTGCATACCCATTTTGTAATCAAACAAACTTACCACTAGGGCTATTAATCATATCTGCAAGCGGTAGAGATATTGCTGTTGCTATGCCAAGTACTTTAGAAGTAAGAGTAAGACATTATTTATATTAGGGGTTATCGTTGACATTTTTGATTAGCTTGCAATGGCATCGGCTAAAGAAAGGTGGAGTATACCCAATGATCTAATATTTAGGCTAGCTGTAAAGGTATGTTTATATAAATTTAACGAATGTTTGTAATAGATGCTTGACATCAATATAGAAGAAAGACGCACCATCTTTTCTAGCAAATACTGCACAAGGTGATATTATTATTCTTGGTGATGATGCTGTATACCAAATTATTAGGGCTGGTAAAGTTCGTCTATATCTTCTACTGTTGTGCCTTTTCTAAATGTTGTCTTAGAATGTCTTACGAGTTGAAATTCAAGTGTATGGAGTTAAATCTGCAACTGAAGCATGTGAGAAATCCAAAGGTAAAGGTAAGTGGAAACATAGACTTCTTGCCAATTGTTGCTTTTGTTAATTTTGCTAATAGCTGTGCAACCACCACCACCACCCCCTGAACCAGGTAAGTCTTAATGGAAAACATTCGTAATAATGCTAAATTGTATTTGTAGTCCCAGTATGTTTATATAATAAAAATAAAAAAGTAAAAAAAAATAATTGTTTATCAATTGACAAATGATCTCATTTAGATCAGAATTACTATCGAGAATTCGAAAGGTAAACTTTTTAGACTAAACACAAATGCACTTCCAGATGTATGTTTTTTATTTCGCTTTTCTCGATTAAATTTAATATTCTCTAGGTTAATTTAGATTGGAGTCAAAGTCAAGGTGGACAATCAATCAAGGGAAACTTTTTAGGTTTGTCAATTTGACAATACAATTAAACTACTAATATTCAATAAAACAGGCCAATTAACAATAAAATCACAAACTGATCAAGAAGGTCGAATTGTATTCAGCGGTAAAGAAATGCCAAGTGGTAAGTACTTCTATTATTCAGAAAGAAATAATTTACTAAATGTCTTCAGGCTTGAATTTTTCAGCATTTTCATCTGATGAAGAGGTAAAGTCATCCAACGTAAATTATGTTTTCGTGAACTTTTAACTATAATTTTGATACAGTCTATTAAAATGGTACAATTGCGAACGCGTTCGGCAAAACCATTTATACAGATATTTTCACCAATTGAACAATTTTTAACACTTGAGTTAACATTATCATCAAGTTGGAAATTCAACACTAGTTGGCCGGCTTGTGAAGTCAAGAGCATAAATGAAGGGAAGGAGCTTGTAGGATACTTTCTAAGAGTTGGTCCAGGTGTAATTGAAGATGTGACAACAGGATCAAATGTTTCAGGAATAACTTGGGAAGCTATGTATGTAAATAAATATATAAAACGAATGATTCCAAAACTAATAAATTCATCCAAAAGCCCTGAGCCAGGTGCTCCAAGATTATCGCCTGACGACAAAACTCCATTTGATCCTTCAAATCCTGATCTTGTAGATTACAATGGTGTAAGTGTATGAAATAAATCTACAGTTCACATTAAATTTAAATGTATGTTTAGGTTCTACTATCTGCCAAAGATTTCCTCCCTAGACTCGACAAAGTAATTAAGTTTGCTTTTTATATTAACTGCATTCACTTAAATTATTATACAGGTCTTAGGAGAGCAATTCCAAATAGATACTTTAGTTAAAACAAACTTTTTAGCAGACATAACGTAAGTTTATGAGGTATTTATGTCAATTTTAACTGATGATTATAAAAGACCGCATATTATGAGACATAAAAATATAGCATTTAGATTTCTTCCTCAAGGTAAGGTAATTGTTGTAGCCTATGATTGAACAAAATTAAACCATACTTGATATCAGACTTTTATGAACCTGCTGCTACATTAGCAATACGACCAACGCCCGAAATAACAGGTCGAATATTCCTATTATGGCAAGGTGTAAATGACACAAATAATTGGAAGAAGTCAAAAAAGAGAGATAATATGCCAATAAATTGGCCAGACGTTATAGGTTGTAAGGGTATTATTAAAATAAACAGTGACATAAATTGATAAATAACATTTCTTTAGACAAATCAGACGAATTAAAAAAGTCTGATTTATTTCGTTGTGTAGAACTTGGGTGGATGGAAGTTATACCATGATGCAAATAATATAATTTATACCGTTTTATTTTAGTAAATACAAATCTAGTTAATTTTTTTATCATCTTCAACTCTATAAGAAACCTGTTTAATCGCTCTATTACCTTCAAGTAATGCAATCGGAGGTAAATTTAATGTTTTTACAATTTTTCTTATTTCTTGGACATTTAATAATGATATTTTATCTTGATATTCATGATGTTTTAATATATTTTCATATATTATATCCAGCTCTTCAGATTTTCTAAATGAAATTTGATCATTGTTATGTAGACTGTTTAACCAGCTAGCGGATTTGAACGCTACAATTATATGTCAAAAGTAATTCTATGATTAAGACGTCAAACTAACCCTTGTAATGAGACCATGCACGCCAAAGTATATAAAATAAAGGTAAATTTGGTATTAAAGGTACGATTGCAATGGGACTGGCAAATTTATCAATTCAAATGGATAATCTAATTATGATATTAGCTTACAATGTAATTGGCGATAAACCTAAAGAAAGAAACATGTACTTTCTATGTAAGTTAGATCTACTAGCAAAATCCTCTTTTACTTTATCCATTAATAGCTCTTGTTTTATTATTGACGGTGGATATAGTATTGTTAATTTTTGACCTGTGTTTACTGCTGGACCATGATTTATATCTATACCTTTAAGTGCCCATTCTTCATAAGGAACTCTATCCATAAGTCTTTCACCAAAAGCCCACGTACGTTTCTTCCAATGACCATCAGGATTAGTGGATAGATTATTCCACATTGATTCGAATTTATTAATAGATTTAGACAGCAAAGTTACATCACTATTATTAGATATTGGTGGTTTAGGCAATAGTGTAATAAATTGCTGATTATTTTTAAACTTAGTTAGTGGTAATGCTATAAGTTTCAATTTTGTGGACATTCTTTATAATGATTATTTTCGAATTCTCTATTGGATATTCACAAGAATTGAATAGATATGACTTTATGACTTCAAACGAAATTCAGTATAAATTCTGAAAATAATTCATTATAAATCCAAGCTTTAATTTGAATTTACAGTTATTATACTGTATATATAATATATGAACTTAATTCAATTTGAGAATTATCAAATCTTTAGTACTTCAACTATTTTAAGATAATCATTCGTTGTACATATGAATCTTATTTTACAGATTCAGATTTTTAACGGGTATATAAAACAATGATTTTAGTTGATTAAGTTTAGTCCGACTTAAGTGATAATAACGTAATACTACCGAGGTAATTGTATTTATATAAAAGCGGTCGCATAAATGTATATTTCTGAATAATCAATTGAAATGTTTAGAATAGCAAGAATCGAATAAATTCACATGTAACGCATATATCATCTACTATCTTTGGTTAGGTTAGATTAGTTAAATGAATTTGAATTAAGTATAATTGAGACTTACATCGTCCAGTTAAGGTCAATACTTCCAACGTTTGGATTTGAAGTTTAATATCTTCTGCAATTCTAGAAGAAAATATATTTTGTTTTTGATAAATCGTAAATTGAATAATATATCAAATAAACAAGATTACAACATAATATAATATAGTCAATCACGTATTTCTGAAATTTTTACATCTTCGAAATGACATAGGTTGGAAATAATGTTTCATATTACTAATGGCATATGAGCTTTTATTATATAAAGAGTGTTCATTACTTTCCTCTCTTTTCTTTGTGAGACCAATACCAACGTTAAATTCAAACATTGGAATTATTGTCCTTAGTTGGACGATGTAAGTCCCAATTATTCTTATTTTTAAATCAATTAACTAACCTAACCTAAGTTCCCCACTGAGTTTCCGAACCGAGCCATTACAGCTGGTGAACAAAAGATAGTAGCAATTATTTGATACCTACGATTGCTATAGAAAGTCAATAATAATGGCGACATTAAGACTGCCAATAATTAAGTTGATTTGTTAAGATTTGAATAAGTAAAGTCACGCTTTAGGCGTAGAATAAGACTTTAAACAAGGTACTAATAACCTAAAGTGCAATAACTAGCTTTTATCAGTAATTACGATTCGGATCGAAATGAATAGAAAGAATTGAATATCAAATTAACAGAGAAATTCAAGTCTAAGAACAAACAAGGTTCTGGATATAAAGAATCTTTTATTGTAAACTTTTCTTAACGTAAATCGTATATGTTGTAAACAATTACATCAGCAATTGCACAATAGGATTGTCTATAACATCTAGCAATATATTTAGTGTGAAGTATAAACTTAACCATTCTAATTTAAATCTAATAAAAAATATGATAATAAATTAACTCTAAACAAAAATCACAGTTACTAATTTTATCGAAAGTAGTATTGATGAATCTACAGCAAGATCTTCAAAATATGGCAAACTAAGTCATTGTACTAATGGCATATAAAGTTGCAGATCCAAATGATATCATTCAAAGCATAACGTCTAATGCAGGTTATGCATTAGATAAAATGTGTAGTGATAGAATTAATATCAACTACTTATATGCTAATTACACTTAAATTGAGCTATAACTAAAAGTAGAAGTTAATACGAAAGTTGAAAGTTCAAAAATAAAGGGTACAGTGTTCAAAGTTGATTCACCTGTATCTGGTAAACATGAACATGATAGAATAAAAGAAGAATTTGATGATTCGAGTTGAAGTCATTTAAATTAAATGTAATATTAAGATGACTAGGATGATTCAACATAAAACAGATGTCACTAGAGCGGATATAAAACTGCATATTTAAAGTGGAACGATGTAGATTGGATAAAATCGAAACAAGGATTGCCTTCAATTTGAAAGTATACAGCCAACAGAAGAAACTAAATTAGCAACTGGGGCATGTATTAAGTATTGTGTAGAGTAATCATGATGTAAGAAATTTAGATTATGCTCTTGCGTCAATAGATGTGATGTAGGAGTTATGTGAAGAAGCAGCATCATTAACTTATAAAAACAACTATATACTGATACTAATGTTAAAAAAAGTACTGATGTTTATAAAGGACTTTATTTACACTAAAGCTGTTGACGTGGCGTGTAATTAGAGCCGTACAAAGCAAATTGACTTTTTACGAACTAAACTATTTTTATCAATATTATATATAATAGTTCAAAGAAGAACTAGTCACATGACATAAATTACTTGGCGATACCGTACAAATCTAAACTAAACTAAAACCCATTATATGAAAATTTAGACAGAGAAACATATATATCATGAACATCGAGTGTAAAACGTAGCATTAACTGTAAGCATTGAGAATAGATTCTTCGTTAAATCATACATCAATGATAACATTTCGTACCAAAAGTTTAAAATAAAAACAACATCAACAGAATATTTCAATATATAGAAACAAGCAAAAACAAACAAAACATTGATTGTTTATTTATAAATAAATAAAAGATGGTAAAATTTTCATGGACCAACACCGACTCTGACTTACGTTCCTAGACTAAATTTAATCAAATTTTGACCGAAACAACAATAGAAAATAACACATAGAGACCGCTAAAATAAGTGTACATATATAATATGAGGTCAATATGATTGCTGCGCTCAAATAGTTTATTTTAAGTTTTATTCCTTTTGTTTTTTATATAAATTTTATTTTTTGTGCATAGCGTACACTTGCCGTAAATGCGCTGAGCGTCAGTCAACAAATACCTAAATTAATTTAGTTTAGCTTTAGTGACGCTTAGTCTTGTCTAGTACATTCCCAGTAATCAAAATAAAAAAGGTTAAGAAATTAAAAATTGACTTCTTCTGTTAGTCTCATTTAAATGATAAGTAATTAGTATAAACAATAAAATTAATATATATATAGGAAAATGTCTTTCATGTTAGAGAATGTGGATTTTACAAGTTATTTGGCACCTGAGTTAGACGCATTTTGTCAGACTGGTGCTAATTTGAAATCTACTCATAATTTATTTAATGATCAAGATAATTTCAATGATTTCTTGTCCCAGCAAACTCCAGGCGAATCGTTAGATGCGGATTTACCTTGGACTTGGTTCGATTACCAAAATAATAATCAGCCTCAGATTAAAACAGAATCTATACCAAATGCTATGCCAATCGAGTCTTTACCGCCTTCTATGTTCTTTCAACCACCAAATTCAAATCAGAAGGTTAAATTAGATGAAAATAGTAGTGACGAAGAAAGCGATGCGACTGTTAAGCCTAATAAAAAGTCTAATAAGAAAACATCTTCGAAACAAAGCAACCAGACTCCTAAACAGCAAGTGTTAGGTTCAAGTCATTTGCAGCCGCCATTCGAGTCTCCTAATAGTGCCAAACGCAAAAGATCAACTTCGGCCGCTTCAACTACATCATCCAGAAGGTCCTCATTAATGGAGACTGACGATAATAGTATATTTAACAATAGCGTCGCTAAAGAATTGCCTAAAATTCAAAAGACGGCGCATTCATCTCAGTTTGTACCGCCTGATACTTCGAATTTATCCAAACGCGAGGCGAGATTATTAAAGAATAGAGCTGCCGCTTTCTTATCTAGACAAAGAAAACGCGAAGCTTTCGAGTTATTAGAAGAGAAAGTTAGCGAACTCGAAAGAGAAAATGCTAAATTAGTATCAGAAAGAGATATGGCATTCGCTGGCGAACGTCGAGCATTAGACGAATTATCTCAGTTGCAAGGTCAACTATCGAATAATGAAAATAATATGCACGACTAATTACGACTAAATAATAAACAAAGGAAATGAGGAAGTTGTTAACATCATTTTATCTTTCTATTTTTATGAAGAACTAAAAATAAAAAATAAATAAAAATAAAAATGGGCATATAGTAATACTTCAATTATTAGTGCATCTAGTTTTATTTTCATTTTGAATACGTTACTCTGTATAGTTAAAATATTTTCATATATGTATAAATAAATATTTCGAGTTCATTTTCAGTTTCGCCTCTTTAGTTTAAATTATCATGAGCAGCACTAACGTTGAAAGTAATAAGGTACAAGATGAGCATGAAGCCGTTTATGATGGCTTGAGTGCAGAAGATGATTATAGTAATGATAAGCATGTGATTGATGATGAACCTCGCCATGAGCATAGCACTGAAAACGTTAACACCCAAAATGTTCACACCGAAGACGCTAAGAGAGCTCCTAGCGATGTTGACGATGTTAAAAAAGATAATGAAACTAATAAACAAATTGATGCTTTAAGCGTTATGTTCCCATCAGTTAGTGGATTTTTTTAATAATTTTGTATTATTTCTGATAGTTTCAAAAGATTAGTAAAGATATCATTACATCAGTTTTATCTGAATCCCAATCTCAAGAAGCAGCAATTGAAAGTCTATTGCAAATGTCAGATTCAAATTATAAACCTCCAAAAGCCCCAACTCCAAGGTTTTTCGATGCAGATGAAGCCCTTGCTAAAAGACTCCAAGAAATGGATTTTCAAAGAAATGGTAGAGCTAGTAGCACCCCATACGATGATATTCCATATGAACCTAGAAGGAGAACTCCTAAACTTTCAAGAGATGAAAGAGAACAAATTCCTGATCCAGGTTTTAACTTCCAGGATATAGGTAATGCATTCATGGAACTTGCAGCAAGTGAGTATAATTTATTTTTAAGAGGCGTAAACTAAAAGAAGTAAATTTGTAGCATCAAAGAAACATTTATCTGAGTTTTTCGCATCATTTTCTGAGCCTGTTTCTGAACAACCACAACAAAAGCCATCAACATCTAATAACAACGGTAGTGACGCTTTTGGTGATACAAGATTTGATGAGCCTCATACTCAGCAACAATTTCAACAACCTCAGCAGCAATTCCCTAATCATCAAATTCAAATCAACAATAATCAAAATTCAAACAGTGGCAACAACGATGGTGCACCTAGACAAGATTATTCACATTTAGGATTCTTACCAAGAAGAGAAATAGATTTAAGTCAGAACAGAACAAATAGAGAAAGTGAAAATGACGATAATGATGACGACTACACACATAATCCATTCAATGAAAGAAAGTAATATTAAAATAATGCATTTCTTTTTTATTTTTACATATTTTTTCTTGTCATCTAATTCATCATTACGATGGAGAATATTTTCTGCACATTTTAATTTCCTATCAGATTCAGGATACTGGAAAAAATAGATACTTTAACGATACGGTCTCACTAAAATAACATGTTAGGAAATGGTAAGTTATGTACAATACTGTCTAGATAGTTATAATTTAGTGTTATAATGACCACCAAACAGAAAGCATATCAGTACCATATCAGTAATCAGTATTCACATTAAACGCAAGAGCAATTCGTAGAAGCACGCAAATGATTTAATTCATAACTTTACATGAGTACTAATTGGTGGGAAAGTATACATGTCTCAAAATATTTTTGGAATTCAACATTCAAATAATCATTCATCAGTTTGCATCATTTACAGTAATTGAAGACTAGAAATCGGTTTACCATACGTGTGATTTAATGATGAAATCAGCACCATCAGCTTGAGATATGTTTTGAGCACGTGGGTAACTGAAGAAATCCCAATCATCCATTACGAGATAGTGACCATCAACTTTAATTTTCCAATATTTACCGTTACGTAAAAATTCAAACTTAGATGCATCACTAGGGTTTATTTCTTTCGCATAAAGGGCTTGTGTTCCATCAACCTTGAGGTAGCGGTCCTTTTCAATACCAGGATAATGAGGAGCTTTCAATACTAAATTTTGACCTTCTGGTATCAACTCAAATGGCTCATTTCCAGAACCTGTTCCAAAGTGACACCAATTTTGCTTGGTTGATTGATTGATTATACCCTTTCCAGTAGAATCATAAATCCAAATATCAACAGTACCTCTTCTCTTTGATCTATCTTGATGTGCATTATGGACAGTGTATCCTAATGTAGTCAAGGCATGTTCTAATGATGACGAATCGTAATAGTCAATTCTGTTGAGGAGGTTGTTGAAATCGCTTTGACTGATATAGTTTTGTTGAGACATGTCTTAAAGATGTTTGAAACTAAGAAGCTAAGAAATTAGATGGAAGTTTAAATATGTTAGATTTAGTGCGTTTTAATATATGCATAACTGACAAATGATGCATGAAGGGGAATTAATGTGATTAAATGAAATCCACTTTAAAATGCCTATAAATCTTGCAGAACAATGTATTCTGTGACATAGTAGAAATATGGTTTTATTAAATATTATGATACTTGCACCATATAGAATGTGACAACGTATTTATAAATATATATATATATATATATAATTATAACTTTGAGAAATTTTTTTAATTTATGCATACTTCAAATGTGAACTTAGAAATATACAAATAAGGTTTTGAAAATTTTAATGAACATAACTTCTTTCGAACAAATGTCCTCACAAAAATGAGTAATGACACTCTATTTATTTTTAGATGTGATATTTTACTTTAAAACATGTGTATTTTGTATGTAGCTCGCATAGGGACTGAAATTCTTTAAAGAGATAATATCTTAATTACATTCACGGTAACCACATTATACGATGTGGATAAAGAATTTTACAATCTAATATCTTACATTACCATTCATTAGTTTATTATATATACAAATTTTTGAAAAGTTCTACATACGTATGCTAAATTATTAATTATATTGTGTTCTTTGTTTTTTTTTTGTTTTCGTTAATGATTTCACACAGAATGAAAAAGATATAACTGTTTTGTTTCTTTTTATCCTCTATACTGTCAATTAGAACAATATTGCAGTATGAAAACACTTAGTAAGGTGTAAATGTCGTTTGTCAAATTCTTTGCTCACAACGATACTTGTTATCGCTAACAATGAAGTGCAAACTGTCATTTTAAGTAGTTGGGATGTTATTATCTTAACCCATAGCAATCATAAGATCCTAGAACAGATAAATCAGTTCGTTAGTTATAAAGAATATACGCAAAATCTGAACATGGTCTAAAGGATATTGGAATAATCTTATATATGATTTCATCCTTAAATCTATATTATTTAAGAGTAAACATTAATAAGCTTTAACTACTTATTAATAATTTTGATTGTACTTCAACCAAGTGTTTCATAATGTTCTCGCTTTTCCCCTTATTACTCTTTATACTTAAAGTTATAACACGTTTTCTTATGTTAATTGAGTAAACTACATTATGACTTCTTTTTTCTGGATAAATACTCAACATATTGTTAAACAAACACTCCTACACAATTAATACATCATCAATAACATAAGACAGATTATATGGCGTGTCGTTCATTACAATATGCTAAAAATTTTCCCTAAAAAAATTTTTACAGGTTTTAAGGCGTACAATTATGTCTTCATTTTTCTACCATAGCTTTCAATGTATCAACAATATTGAGCTCTGGAGGTGCTAATTCCATAATTTCCTTGCTTGTTGGTCTCTTTGAACTTGAGAAATTACCTTGCCATAACCCTCCTAACCCTCCTATGATTGAGTCTGAAATTTTCTCAGAATAAGCTGCTTTGATAAACTCTCTCATAATCCTTGTATCTTTAAACGCCACATCTTGTACTTTAGCACCAATAAATTGCTCAACCGCCTCAACTATTTTCTTCCCATTAACATCTTCAGGTCCATTTAAAACATACGTAGCTTGATTATGAGGTTTTATATCATCAAGGACCAAGAGATTAGCTGCTACCTTTCCCACATCTTCTGGATGAACCAATCCAACATGAGCATCAGCATCTAATAGTAACTCTAATTTCTCTTGCTTTCCTGTCTTTTGATATTGCTTAACCCAACTAGCGATAGGTCCAAGGAAAGTTTCAGTAAAACAATTTGGTTGAAGGGAAGTCCATTGTAGTCTGGCGAATTCTGGTTGACTAAGCAAGTTTTCAATAGCCCAATGGGTACGAGCATAGTACAATGGGCTAATAGGGCTTACTGATTCTGCAACTGTTGAAATTCTTACAACATATTCGACACCAGCATCAAGCAAGGCAATATGAAGAGTTGACTCATCCATAAATTGATGTGGCATGTTATGTGATGCAATGAAAACTCGAACAACTCCCTGTTCTTTTAGCCAATTTGAATCAATAGTAGTCCAATCTTTTTCCTGCATTTCCACATGGGGTAATTTGACGAGGTCCTGCGACACAGGATTATTTAAAGATCGTGTTAAACCAAGGATTCTATAGTTTTCATTCTTTGACTTTATCAAATAGGGAAGATTACAGATGACATTTTTGCCAGTGTTTCCAGTTGCGCCGATAACAAGTATAGTTGGTGACATATTAATGTAGTGTATGACAATTTCGTTTATTGTCGTAATTAAATGTCAGATGAATTATATTTATACATTAATTTATCAGTTTGATTATGTAACACTCTGATTACAAAGCACATTACGTCAACATTGGACGGGCTCCAGTATTATCAATCCAGAAACTTCCTGATTAGGCCCTAGTAGAGACATATTCAACGAAGAAAAGGCTCTTAATATGTGTACATGAGTGTAAAGGGCTCTAGATTACAAGATGTAAAATGAATATAAACTTTTATGACGGTTTAAATACAGAATATGACTATATATGTAATTGACGGTGAACCTCGTGATATTGATAACAGTCATTAACGTGCTAATACTGGAAACACTATCGATGCTACTAAAGATAATGAAAAGGATGAAAAATGAATAAACTATTTAAACAAGTTGATTCTTCAAGCAAGTTTTTCACATGAGTTAGTAAATTATATAAAGAAATTTAACAGTCCTTAAACAATTTTCTGGACCTAAACAAAACCATTTTCTTATAATAAAAATAATGATACATTCAGTCATACGCTACGAGACACATACATAACAACAACCTCAATAGTCTAAATAAAATTCCCTAATCATCCAATTCGAATGAACAATAAACCTGCAATCATCTAAACAGTAACAGCAACGGCAATGCACCTAGACATAATTATTCGTACTAGAACCCTTATCAAGAGAAATAAAGAATATTCAAAAATACATTTCCTTAAGTTGTTTTTTTTACATATTTTACTCATCATCTAATTCGTCATAATGACGGAAAACACCATCTGAATATTTTAATCTTCTACCAGATTCGAGATAAGCTTTAATATTTGGATGTGATTTTACATTATCGTAAAAGTTTCGAAGATGATTGTAAGTTGATAAAAGAGTTTTCATTCTTTTTGGGAACCTATTGATGAAATTAGAAATGAAAATTTTAATTGTTTTAAAGTTTCACTTACGCAAATTTAAGACCATCAATTAATTGAAAGAGAACATAATCTGCATATGTGATACGATCACCAACTAAAAATTTGTGATTTGATTCATCATTTTTATTTAAATTTTCATCAAAATATTCCAAAAATTTTGGCATTCTCTCCTTTCTAAATTGTTCAGCATATCTTTTAGCTTCAACTTTTTGGTCTTCGTAATAAAGACCGACACCGACTGGATGACTTTATGCATGAAATTAGTTTATGTACTCGAATAGGTAAAGATTATGAAACATACTGAGTGTCATG
>JAOPJC010800887.1:0-13445 GCA_025774375.1 Graphium evemon
TGTTCCAAGACTGCTATCGCTATTGTGCTCAATTTTTTATTTTTACTTGTAACTCAAAATTTTTAATTTGCCTTTTACCTTGAACCGTCATCATCAATAAATACAAATCGAATAAAATAAATACAACGACGATGGACGTAAAGATGACATACAACGATGAAGTAATTAGTTTGAATGAACATTTTATAAATGAACCAATAAATAAGCTGATCGAAAATTTGAGAGTTCAGAACTTTAACTTGGTTCATTACTCAGATTTGGAAATCATTTTAAACTTTTACGATTTGAATCTAAAGTTGAATGAGGTTAGTTTTGGTTTTACTGCTTATTTGGCTGTGTTATTTATAGTCTTGCTCTTAGGATAACATTTACGCTAACGATGTCAGTTTGTTTGATTTACAGCAGATCAATTCCAATTTAAATTCTGGTAATCCTTTGAATGTTTTAATAGAATTTAATGATAAGAGGTTTATTACTTTGTATAATCAGTTGGCTAATAGAGTTGAGGAAGAAAGTGACGAACTTGAAGCTAATGAAACTGATAATAATGTCCATAATGAGAATGAAGGTGAACATTTAGTTGAGACTTTTGAAATTGAAGAAGATAACCCTGTTAATGATGATAATGATAACAATGAAGTGGAAAAAGAAAAGGTCAATGACTTTGATAACAGTAAGGAAGAAGAATTAATAAAGAATAATATTAATAATAGCAATAATAATAATGATATTGGTAATGATATTGGTAATGTCGTGGAAAATATTGAAAATGATAATGATATTGAAGAAATAAACGACGTTATTTCAACTAATGGCGACAATGATTTAAATGAAAAGAATAACTTGGATGCTATTAGCAACGTTGACGTTAGTGAAGATGTCAATGATGTCGATACTAATGAAAACGTTGATGGCGATGGTGGTGATATTGAAAATAATGATAATGTTGACAGCGTTGATGTCAATGTCGAGAGCATCGATATTAAGAACAATGTTGAAAATAATGTCAACATTGGAAACAACAATATCGATGATGTTGATAAGGACGTTGATAATGATATCGATGTTGATAACGCCGATATTAATGACAACATTGAAAATATAGATAATGTTGATAACTTAGATGGTTCAACTAAAGATAATGGTAATGTAGCTCAATATGAAAATGATGGGATTATGAATCAATTGAAAGAAACTGACTTGATTGACAACGAAGTTTTGGAAATCAATCATGACATCAATAATTCGGTTGAGGTTGATTCTACAGATGATAAAATTAATCACTTTACTAACTTAGAAAATAACAAAAGAATCGATGATGACGAGAATGATACAATTGAAAAGCCTGATCAAGTTAATGAAATAGTTAATGATAACAATACTGATAACAATGATATTTCACAATCAATTAATCAAAATGATAACTTAAATGAATTTGAAAATTTTGATGAAAATGAAGTACCTAATGAGAATGAGAACTATGACTCACAAATTGATATTAAATCAGATGAAACAATTAGTAAGTATACTTTAATTACTTATACTATTTTTATATTCTAATAACATCTTTCAGATCATTCAAATTCTTATCACGATTCAAACGAATCTGAAGTCACATCGATAAATAACAGTAAGTCTCTTTATTGTTCTAATTATTATATTCGATTCCTAATATAATTAATTAGTCGATGATAATTCTAATAATGTAAATGTTGAATCTATCAATCAAAATATCATTTCAAGTCAAAAGAGATCATTTGATGAAACTATTGATGATTATAACTCAGAGTATTTAAACAGTAAGTTTGTTTTTTAAAATATGTATAATTAATCTAATACCATTCATTAGGTGAAAGTTTATATAATAAAAGACATAAGAATGAGCAAGAAGTGTGAGATACGTGTGCATTTAATCAAATCCAGGTTAAGTATTATTAACATTTATAATTTATAACATTTTGCATTCTTGTTTCTTCTTTACTACTAACAATCAGTATCAAAATTCAATAGAAGGTAATCATCATTGCAATTTTAATTCTCTTACTAATTTCTCAACTTTTATTATTGTATGTACTTGTAAAAGTAATTAAAAAGAAAATACCACATTCATGTTATCATTAAATAATTATAAAGTTTAAATGAAATAATAAAAGGAAATGAGAAATTAACATTAGTTGAAATACCAAGATATACACTTGAAAATTTAAAATATTTATATAAATTCTATTATTAATTTGAAGTAAAGAATGTTTAAGCTTTAGCTTCTGTGTCATTATTAGTTGGGGTTGTTCGTGCTTGTTCAGCTGAATCAGCTTGGGCTTTTTCATTATGATGATGTCCAAATAATCCAAATTTAGAAGATTTATCAGATTTATCTTTCTTACCCTTTTTCTTTCCAGCTTCTGCTACAAGTCTATATAATGTATTAATTAGTAAAATAACACAAGATCAAAAATTCCAAACTAACCTTTCAAGCTCACGCCTTTCTTCATCTGATTCATCTGGTTGTACATTCTTGAATAAAGCACCAATAAACATGAGACCCTATTATTATTTTAGTGAATTAGTTTATAATTACAATGGAAAATTAAAATTACCTTTGCTCTGAGAAGTAACTCATTTTCACTAGCTTCAGGATCTGCTAAAACTCTTTCACAAACTTCACGTAATACACCATTAGCTTCAAATCTAGCTACTTTCCAAGATATAAGTAATAACTTGAAACTTCATTAAAAAAAAAACTGATAAATAATTTTAGCCATTTTTATACTTACTTTGGCAGTAACATCAACACCAAGTGCGTCCACTTCATCTTGAGGTACCTCACCAGCTTCTTGACGTTTGTTCATTTCTTCAACTGCTACTTGAGCACCGTAACTAAAATAAATAACATGATAAATGAATAATAGCAATTATTATATATCAAAAAAACTTACGCGCTACCAAGTAATCCCCAACCTTCTTTAATAATTGAACCTTTTTCTTTAACACGACCAAAGAATCCACTTAAGCCTAAAAATCCTTTTCTACTCTTTAGATAATTTTGACCTTTAGTGAGATAAACACCACCAATTGTATGTAAAAGCTAAAAGTATGTCAATAAACTAGAAATTGATAAAAATGTTATACTAACTTCTACACCAAATGATTCAAGTTTAAGATCTTCAGCTTCTCTTTGAATACGAGATTGGAAAGCTTTAGTTTCAGGATCATTTTCAGAACCTGGATTTCTGGCATTAACGAAACCTCTTAATCTATCTTTAAGAGCTTTTGTAAGGTAATTTACTCTCTACAAGTGTATATTTGTAAATAGGAGGGATTTGTGTTAGTAAATAAATAAATACTAACTTCTTCCTTTTCACGTTCAGATTGAGCTTCAACTTCTTTAAGTTTAGCCTTTTGTTCTTCTGTGAGCTTCTTCTGTTTAGTCTTTTCTTCTTCTGATTGTTGTTCTAAAGGCTTAGGTGAATCTGAAGCTTCAGCATGAGCATTCTCACCGATAGATTGTTGTTGAGGTGTAGGAATAGTATCTTTTTTATCACTATCGCCACCTAAAGCACCATTAGTTTCTTTTTCAAGTTGAGCTTTCTCTTCATCTGTCATAGTAGCCTAAACAATGAGTTAACTTAAGAATTGACGACAATGACAAAAAACCATTCATCACTAACTTCAGCACGACCTGCAAGATCTTTAATTAAAGAGAAGTCACCAATCTATTGATAAATTTAAATGAGAAGTTTAATTAACACAAATATACGCAAACATACATAATCTTTGAAAGCTTCACCACCAAACATTTGACCAAACAAAGCTTCAGGGTCAACATTTTCAGCATTAACAGCACCTGCTTCCTTTTTACCGTTCTTATCATACCAAGCTCTTTCTTGAGGATCCTTCAAACATGAATAAGCTTCACCAATTAACTGGAACTTCTCTTCAGCTCCAGGATCAGAGTTTTTATCAGGATGCCATTGGATGGCAGCTTTCCTATAAGCTTTCTTCCTACAAAATAAAGAATATAAGCGAACAGAACAACTAAAAGAACAAGAAGATAATTTACAATTCTAAATCTGTTGCTTCAGGCTTAACACCCAATAAATCGTAATACTCTGTGTCTTTAACCATAGTCTCAATTTCTATTTATTTTAAAATTTTTGCGATTTCAATCAAAGCAAGACTCTGTCAGTTGCCTAGAATATTTAAAATCAAAATAATATTGAAAATAACAAGAATTTAAAATAAATAATGAACGATTTTAATGGCAACTTCAGTAATAATAGCACTAGTAATCAAAAATTCGCTGCACCGTTTACCCCTGATCAACTAGGTCCTAAGGTTAATAATGATGTTTACGATAACGTCAGAGTCGAGGTTAGTTTTATATATTATGCTTTTGTTTGTATTTATAATATGTATTTTATATTGTTCCATTATTCTAGATAGTTGATGCTGTTAAAACTTCTGAAGGTTCGAAATCTTCCTATATAGCTTACATAATTCACTATAACGTGAGTCTGTTTATTATAAATATCGCTGATTGACTGACTATTATATTTCTTTACTTGGTTGTTTGTAAAGTCAAGTCATATCGCTAGAAGGTACTCAGATTTTGAATCTTTACGTTTCGTTTTAGGTAGATTATACCCAACTTTAATCATTCCTCCAATTCCTTCTAAACACTCGATTGGTGAATATGCCAATAAATCTAAAGAAGATACTATTATTGTTAATAGGAGAAAAAGAACCTTGCAAGATTTCTTATCAAGAGTTGCTAAACACCCTATATTAGGTAACGATCAATTCTTCCATAAATTTTTAAGTCCTGATATTTCTTGGGTTAGTGTTTGTCGTTATTACTTTCTCAATCAACTCACCTTTTTATTTTGTTAGAAACATATAATAAATTCACCCCCAATTTCAACTTTACCTAAAAACCCTTTACATGCTCCTTCTCATGATCCAACAAACGACAAAAACGTTGCAGCTTATGCATCTTTACCTACACCTTCACCTTCTCAGCCTTTAAAAAGACCTGATCAGAGATTCTTAGATTCCGAAATGTTTACTTGTAAATTTGCTCAACATTTTGAAAGTTCATTGGAAAGAGTTGATAAGAGGGTAACTAAACGTTGGAATGGTATGCTAAGTTTACATTTTAATCCACTAAATTCTTTTCAAGTTATTAATAGTACTTTACTTTAGATATTGCAAAAGATTATGCCGAAATTGGTGCCTTATTAAATGGCTTTAGTTTAACTGAAAATGATTCATTAGCTAATGGACTTGAAAGGACAGGCCAAGCTGTTGATTCAACTTACACTTCCACTATTAATATGGTATGTATTACACTTATCAAACAATTAAACTTCCAATTATTTATAATAAAAATTTATTTAATCACAGCTTCATTCTTGGGAAAAATCTTACTCAGAACCTTTACATATATATACCCAATTTGCTGGAATAATCAAAAAGTTATTAGATTATAGACATCAAAAGCATGCGCAATATGAAATGATGATTGATGCACTGGGTGCTAAGCGTGTAACATTAGATGAACTCGAAAGATCAGAACAAGAAGCTCGAAGGCTTGATGAAGCTTTATCAAGGGGACTATCATCAACTAAATTACTTGATGATGATTCGCAATCAAATAGATATAGCGATGAACATCAAGAAAACAATGACAATGATGATCATATAAATGAAAATGAACAGCAACCTTCAAGTGAAGTACATGAGAATGAAACGAATATAACGAATACAACAATAGAACCAAACTATGTTAAAGGACATAAAAACAATTTAAGCTTTTTGGGTGCATTATCTCAATCAATCCAGGGTATGATGGATGTTGATCCTGAAGCTACACGTAGGAATAGTATAGGTAAAACACGTGAAGCAATCCAAGGGGTAAGGTGTACTGTATTAAAATAGAATAAAGTCAACTAATCCTAATTAAAATTAGTTTGAATCTGCATTAGAAGCTTCGACTTACGATTTAACCTACACAAGCCAAACAATACAAGCCGACCTCGATAGATTTCAACGACAAAAAGTTGCAGATCTTAGAGAAATGTGTATATCCTATGCTCAATTTCATAGTGAATGGGCAAACACTGTAAGTTAATAATAAAAACAATGTATCGGTATTAACAGAACAAATAGAACTTACAATCATGGCAAGAAGCTCTAAAAGAAATCGAAAACATTGATACCAATTTAAATGACGAAGACGTTGAACGTTATGCACATCAATTTGATGATAATAGTTAATAATAAACGAATTTTACTGTAATTATTTTAGTTTAATTTTAGTTTTAAATAAAATTTTTTGTTATTAATATTATAATCTTGATAAAATATTCATTACACTTGAATATCATCACACTTATAATAAGTCTAAAACGAATAGCTTGATGTTTAATTCTAAGCCTTTAATATTCAACAAAGTATCTGGTGATAAGTCTTTGAATAAGCCGTTTAAAACAAGAATAAAAAATGGTCAATCGTTAGAGATTTCTAAGTCTAAAGATTACACTCAATCTGATTTTCGTCATATTAAGAGTAAACGCCCGTCTAATACATCTTCTACAACTAATTCGTTAGTCCAGTTTAGCATTCATTTAATATGTTATGTATTTATTATGTATTCGACAGCGAAAGTTCTGATGATGATAATAAGCCTAAGTCTAAAAAGAGCCTTGAATCTCAAAGTAAACTCAGTAAGAAATATAAGTCTAAAGATGCTCCTGTAGATTATACCCCAAATCCAGTTTTAGATGACTTCTCATTTAGTACTAATGAAAGGTTTGTTTATTCGTTACCTTCTTTAATAACTTTTGATTTTAATAAGCTTCGATAGTTCTAGTAAGAGATCTTCAAATCCGGGATCCAATCAAAAAACTTCTAAGTTAAAGGTTAATAAACGAAAAGTTAATGACAGGGACGATGGAGTTTATGATACAGAACGTACCAAACCTCCTCCTAATCGTCTCAATATGCTACTCGATTCGTTTGATAAGAAAGAGTATGTTATTTATGTTATATTGTTTTAAACTCAATACAAACTTTTTTTTATAGAACTACACCACCACGTCGTAATCATAGACCACAATCTACGGAAATGATTGAAGGTCATTATATAGATCAAGGTTCAGAATCTCCACCTGATTTATCAATGGCTATACATCAAGTTGGCAGCTTAGACATACGTCCTTCTAGTCCTATAAATATAAATCGAAGTCAAAAACATTCGACTAAAGATGAAGTTCCATTTAATTTCAAAACTAGTATTTTAAATAATGAAGTCAAAAATTCTAATAAACAACAACATAAAAAAGTTAATAAGTCAACTTCAAATGATGATACATCAGTTAGTAATCAAATTCAAAAGAGGAATAATAATGGAAGTAAAAGGTCAAAACCTGAAACAAGGAAGACTAATATAAATGTGTCTGGATCAGTTGAATTTGATGATGATGATAATTCACCTATAAGAGGAATTAATAAAACTTCCAGGAAAGAGATTCGTAATAATGACACTAGTACAGATTCAGATAGTGAAGGAAATATTACAATTGAAGTTGGTAATCCTTATGAAAAAAATCAACTTAAAAAGCGAAGATTAAAAGAACCAACGCCTCAAAATGCATATGAAAAGGCTGCAAGTGTAAATAATGAAATTACAATATCAACAAAACAGCCTAAAACTGCTAAAGTAAAAGGTGGAAGTGAAGATGATTCTAAACTTCGTCAAAGTTCTCAATCATCACAAATTTCACAGCCTCGAAAACGACCCGATCCAAAACCTAGGGTTCCTCCAACAATACCAATTAATGAAATTAAGGAAAAACAATACAATCAAAAATATAGTAATAATAAATCAAAAAATGATCAAAGTTCTATAACATCATTCATTTCAATTAAAGAAATAGTAAACCATAATCTTTGTCCAGTCTGTGATCAAGAATTGCCAAGATTTAAATCACCTCAATTTAAACAGTTACTTGAACAATTTATAATAGTTGCCAAGCCATGTCCTAGGAAATCTAATAATAATGCAATGTCGGCACATGTTTTAGTAGAACAAGAGTTATGCTCAGCACATGAACTAGATCAAAAGGTAATACCTCAAGGAAAAAAGAAAGGATATCCATCATATATCGACTGGAAATTATTATCAAAGAGGGTTATTAAAATGAAGAATGAAATTAATCAAATAATAAAATACAGATTTAAATCAAAATTTTGGATTAAAGCGAAAGAAGAAGTTTTAAAAATTGGTTTAAGGAAAGCACAAGGTTTAGAATCACAGTTTGAAAACTTTGAAGATGAACAACCAGGGTATTATGGAGAAGTTGGTTTAATTGTAATATCATTTTCTTTAACGCACCTAACTACAAGTAAAAAGAAAGGAAAGAAGCCTGTTATAAAATTAGATCAAGATATAACTGAGCCTTTAACACCTCATGATTTTATTAGAAGAGTTTTAGTACCTGAAGTTTCATTAAGGTTGATTGCAACCGATAGAAATGTTAATTTAGATGAAGCTGAAGAAATTAGACGTGAAAGTAGACAATATGGTAACGCAATGTTCAACTCCGATAAAGAAAATTTTAAACCAGCCATCAATATCTCTGAATCGGATCTATCTAGTGATTGTGATAGTGATTAATTTGAATAAAGTACAATTAAACAGATTGTGTTACTTTTATATTTGAACAATATTTTAATTTATACATATTTCCATACTAAGATATTCAAATAAACACTTGTTATTTATTCAATTCAAGCTAATGTTACTTTTACAAACCAAATTCGTTAACTTATTAATAGTTATTTAAAACATAGATTAAAGATAATAATGTCGGAAATGTAACATTTATATGCATTAATAATTAATACCCAACTATAATTATATAATTCTTTCAATCAAATTACTTATCAATACGTATAATCATATTAAGTTTAGGAAATAACTACATAACAACTTTTTTGAATTTGAAAAATAAGATATAAATAAAAGCTCCAAATTATACTTTATGAATTGTAGTCATTTACATTAGTTAGATATATAATTAAATTTTATAAAATATGCTATGATTGTATGTCAATTAATGAGAGTAAAATTTTAAAAAGAACAATTTTACAAAAACAGTCACTTGTTTCATTAACTGGTTTAAGCTTACAAATGATTATTTACACATTTTATAAATAAAGCTTTTCTAAAAAACGTGAACTTTTAATTGTATTTAGTTATAAATTTGAATTTTGAGGTTGTAACTTAATTTTTAACACTTTTGCAAATATATATATATATATATATATTCATTTAAATTCAATAAAAGAAACAGAAATTAAGACAAAAGTACAGAATAAAGAATAAAATCAAGAAATAATTCTTTAAACTCTTAAACGAAATATGGGTATTGACGAACCTTGTCTGAAATTTCAGCTAAATAGATATCATCTTTAGCAGGTGCTTGTGAAGACCCAATGGATGAACCAGTTTCTGACCAACTTGAAGTATCAGATAAATGAATACGAGCTCTATCAGCTAATTTATGAGCATAGTAAACTGGTGTAGGTAACGAAACAGCTCTAGTTGCACATTGATAAGTGAATGAAGTTGCATGAATCGTTCGAGCTAAGTTTTCAACATTAAATTTGAAATCATCATGAATGACAACATAACGACAAGGTCTTGATGTACCCATTAAACCTGAGTGCCCGTAGAGATAAAATTCAAATTGATCAGGTCTAGTTACATTTGGACAATCAATAACAGTACCAGTTGGACAATTACCGCTACGATCTGATGGTTGACTTCTATTTGGAGCGAATCTAACATGGTGTCTCTTTTGACCAACTACAAAGGTAATTTGTGGTACTTTACCGTTAGTTAATTCTTTATAAGCAGCTTGAATTGCTAATAATTCAGTATCCAAAACTTCTTTGTACTGACTGTCAGCAACACCATCCCTTAAGTAAAGAACGCGTCTTGGAATGACACCTTTATTATTTTCAGCGAAAATTTTAACGTGTCTTCTAATTATACCTTTTAATGAATCAATAACTTCTTGACGTGCTTTTAATGCAATTTCTGATCCAATAAATCTACTACAACGTTGATCAATGTTTGATACAACACCTGCAAGAGAAATTGCACCACTTGAACCAGGTGATGGGTGAGTAACATCAACACCAAAGCAAATAGATAAGTCTTTAAAGTACGAAATTGGTGTACCAAGAGATTGATTAATACCACCAGCTTTTACGTTAATCTTTAAAGCTAAGTTACTAAAGTATGAACCTTTAGCATTTGAAGCTTTTTTAGCAACGAAATGTTGTGATGCTAAACCAGCTTTAACATCACAGAAGTTTTTGATAGCTTTATAAGCATTAGACTTATCAAATCTACTGGTTGAAAGAATGAAATCTGAAGAAGGATCTTGATTTTGAATTCTTCCTAATTCATATAAAATGTCATCAATTCTTGCATTTTCATTCTTAATGAAATGAACTGAAGGTTCATATGGAACTGACATTCCTTTTCTCTTACAAGTGTCAGTGAGATCAGCAATGAATCTTCTGAGCCATCTGTATTCCTCTGGGCGACCGAATGCAATAAGTTTCCACTTTCTAATTTGAGCTGGCTTGAAGAATCTAACGTTGTGAGAATCTCTTTCCCAATCACCTTCACTTGGATTTGGACCAATAGTTCTTTTATCAAAATATTCCAACTTTGGTACTTCTAGTTGATGTGCAGTAGAAACGATATTATGAGAATCAATTTTGTAACCAAATTTATCCATGATTGGATTATTTGAGGCAAGTGCTTTAACTTGATCTGAACATTCTCTAAGACGGTCGTTTGGTCTTACTTTACAGAAAGCCATCATGGAACGAGTTTGGCCACTAGAAAGAGCTTTATTAGGATGGATTTGACCAGGAACAACATCCAAAATTTCCATTGGCATAAAGACATTCTTACTTTTACCAATGACAGGTAATTGAGGGAATCTAAGTTGAATGTTATAAGTTTTTCTTAAGTAAGAATGAATTGTCCATGTTTTACCATCTGAAGTAGTAAATTCATAAGTGTCAGAGTTTAAATCTGAAACCTCCTGAATAGGGAATGTTTGATTACGAGATGGATTATGATTTGTTTCAACTCTAATTTTTTTAAGTTGACGTTTGAGCATACTTAAATCTTGTTTTGACATACGCCCATTTGGACCGGTAGTCATACGTAAAGGACCTTCCCAATTCATAATTTTAGTAGCTACGTTAACTAAGTTACCATCTTGAAGTATTTTGACGGATGATGTATCGACGTTTAAACTCATACCTCTTGAGCAAAGCCTTGCAGTGCTAATAACAAGAAAATTAGCTTAGAAATTAAAGATTAATATTTACGAAACCTACGTGAACCATGAACGAAGAAGTTTTGCAGCACCTTCAACATCCATACTTTTACCATTAACTGGATAATAAACTCTTTTAGTTGATGGATGACTTAAAGTAGCGCAATAACGAACTACTGTGTTTAAAGCAGAGAGTAATTCATTAATTTGAGGATTGTTCATATGACTATCAAATATTTAATAACCTATTATATTTATAAGGATTAAACTAACTCCATATTAATAACATTAACAGGTGCTAATGAAATACGATTTGAAACACCTTGCTTTTCACCAGTAGCTTTGTCAATTACAGGTGTTTCACTAGCAGCAGGTAAGTTAAATTGAACCTAAACACTATGAATAAACAAATCTTAAAACAAATACTCATTCAAAAACTAACTGAAGTAACTTGGTCGAACGGCAACTTTTGAGAACTGTAAAGTAAAGCTTGGCCATCGTAAGCACAAGTGGAACCGTAAGACACTTCATGAGTCTGAATGAGAAAAATAAACGTTACACTAAACAAAAAACAGTCAAGCAGCAAGAGGAATTAAACTAACTAAGAAGTATTTCATAGCCCTTAAATTCTCCCTCCAGGTCCTTAACTTAGGTTTAACAGCTTCGATTTTAACGTCATAAACGAAGATCTGAGAGACCTCATTAGGAATTCTCTTTAAAGGAAATATGTTAGATGTGACTTGGATAGGTCTGCCACTCTGAACGAGTGGTGGCTTTGCTGGTAAATTTAATTTACTCATAATAAGACTAAGGGGCAAATATAAATCGCGACGAACCAAAGCCAAGTTGAGAATGAACACAATAAAAATAAAAAATAGAATAAATAAATAGCATATTTTAAATAAAGCAGGCTAAATAAAACAGTATAAGTAGTATATTTATATTTAAATTTTTTATACACAGTTATACATTGTTATATAATTGGCTACGTAGTCCAGTTAGATGATGTCTTCTCACTCTTGTGCTTTCGAGTTTCATTTAACCAGATAAACCAAGGGAGCTCGCCTTTAATTCAGTATACAGGAGAACCCGAGTTCAAATATGGTGCAGGCACCAATGAAATTGGTATTTTAAGTGCTGATTTACCACTTGCTCGACGGTAAAGGAAAACGTCGTGAGGAAACCTGCATATCTAAGAAATAATAATATATTTCAGAGATATGTATTCCCTAATACAAACTAGGGCCAGGTGGCGAACTCTGCCCTATACTATCTGTCTAGACGAGACTTTTATATAAAAAAAGGCTGTTACTTTACTTTTTAATTTTTATACTGTCACTTTATTAAGGAAGATTAACACAACAATGCTATGGACCAAGCAAGTGTTTAAATAGACAACCAAATAGCCCATGTATGTTATACAACATGGTTTAAAGCTTGAGGGAGCGCCGAGCGCAATTACATTAAATTTTAAACAATGTGAAAAGCAATAATTTATTTATTTATTTCAATACAAAGAACAGTAAGCAATATCACTTAATTCAGCTAGCAGAACAGTTCGTCCACAAAAACTGTGAACTTTGGGCATATTATTTAGTTGCTTCCAACATAATATGTGTACACAACATAATAACTACTAGTATCTAAACTAGGCATAGCCTGATCTTAGAATACTAGTCTCTTCCTTTAATTACCAAGGGATTAGGAATATATCATAACTGTAATTTTCTTATGAAATCCTTAGATACAAATGCACTTTTGAGTCGGCACTCCCTTGTATAAGTGATAATAAAAAAAATAGACCAATTATGAAAAAAATTGCCTTATATGCGAGATATTCTTTCTACATTTTGATATTAACCACAAGGTCCATAACAAAGAAAATTGTTAAATTATATATATATTTACCATAGGTGGTGGTGGAGGACGTTTATGCCTCTGATCCCTTTCATATGCTGGTTCTGGTGGTGGACTTGAGGCCGGTTTGCGATAGGCTGCGCTACTCTCGTAACCACGTTTGCGACGTTCCTCTTAGAGAGAGAGAGAATGAATGAATGAAAAAGATTGAAAGTGAAA
>JAOPJC010811930.1:0-13220 GCA_025774375.1 Graphium evemon
AACGCCTAAAGGTGAATTTGCAATGAAACAACATGGCTTCAATATTGTGGATAATATTTAATTAGGTAGATAGGTATGAAAAAAAAAAAATTATTTTACGCTACGCTACGCATTTGAGTAATATATTAGGAATCAAACATTGGTGGACGTTTGATAGTTTATTGTCTGTATTTTATAAGCTGAATTAATTTATTTTGTCTATTGAATTGCTTGTGTTTATTCGTTATCTATTTACTGCAGTAGGTCTGTTATTTGTCGTGAATACACAATTCAAGTGACATAAGCTAACTTATTGAGAGTTTGTTTATAATACTGGTCTAAGTATGGTTTGATCGGTTTAGTTGGTTCCGGTACTGTGAAATTTTTCATTAGAAGTAAACAATTAAGTAAATAAACAAGTTTGTTGATAGTAAACATGTGGAACAAGGCAATGAATACTTAATTGTAAATGAAGAAGGTTATCATATTAATTATATAAGGTTCAATTATAGGTATCCAGTAATGCATAATTTATATGCGCTTCATTGTATGTTTGTAAACATACTTAAAGATTCACTGGTAATGACTAATCTTGAAGCTTTGACACAAAAATATAAACAATGATACCTTTTATTGAAAAAGTCGTTGAGAACAATCAAGATTATAATGAAAATATAATTAATGAAATAATCGGCCATTATAACAGCAACCAGGACTTTACTTTAACTCCAACACAAGGCTTAGATTCAATAACAACACTCGTGAAATTTTTAAAATATTACAAAGATAATGACGAAGCCAAAATAATTAAATTATTATTGCCATCCAATCATTTGGCGGATCAATGGATAGAATGTCTTGATAGATATACATTAACATATGCAAAGTTTTATGGGTCATTAGAAGATAAACAAAAGGGATATACAAAAATCATAGAGAAACCCGTTGATATCTTAATAACGACTTTTGAAACACATTTAAAGTATTGTAATATGCTAGATATCGATACTTCAATTGTCATTATTGACCAAGTAGACTCATCAGAAGATATATCAAAAGATGGATTAGAACATACGCTTGATTATATTAAAGAAATGAAGGTTCCTATGAAAATATTCATTGGCAATTGATAATAAGGAAGAATAATAAGTTGTTTTAAACGCAGATTAAAGTATTATTGTAATATATGTCTACACATATATATATGCATATATATCGAAACACCAAACAAGTGAATACAGTAATAAATGTAAATCTAATACACTATTTGAACAATAATATATAAATAAAATTTTGCGCGCTTATTAATTTTTAATTTTGAAGAATATCAGTTTGAGAAGACACAATAAAAATTATAAGTATAGAAATGGGAAAACATAAAGAAGAACCAAAGGTAAATAAGAACAATTTTTTAGCTAAAGATGGAAAGGAATTCGATAAAGGTTTGGATGATATATTTAATTCAAGTGCAGGTCCTTCCGTTATTAATCATGACAATCAAATCAAGAAAGCTAAAGATGCTTTTAAAAATTTAAAGACTGATAATAACAAGGATGCTGATAAGAAAGAAAATGATGATAGCAATGGCGACGGCAATGAAAGTGAATTAGACGATGAAGAATTGAAAGATTACGCTGAAGCTGTCGGTGTAGATGTAAATGAAATGGATGGTTTAAATGATGTTGAAGACGACAATGATATTGAAGAAAATAGTCAGAAATCTAAGAAGACTTCAACATCTAGAATATATAAAATTGAAGGCGAAACTCCTGAACAAAAGCATGAAAGAACAGTATTTGTGGGTAATGTACCAACTGAAGTAGCTAAAAATAAATCACTATCAAAGCAATTAGTTAGACATTTAATGTCGGTTTCCGAATTACCAGTAACAGCTAAATATGATTCCATCAGATTTAGATCTGTTGCTTTTAGTGTACCCACTTCAGCCTCAACTAAATCTCAAAATGAGAGCAATATGACCGGAAATAAACGTAAAAGGTATTTAACACCACAAGAGAAACGTAAAGTTGCATTTATAAAGCAAGACTTCCATCCTGATTCTGCAAGTGTTAATGCATATGTCGTTTTTGGATATAGGAGACCAAATGATGTTACATTATTGAATAATAAAGATAAAGATATTCATCCTTCTAAGGTCGCACAAATCGTTATTGATAAAGCTAACGGAAGTGTTTTCCAAAATAGAGTGTTGAGAGTCGATAGCGTCATACGTAAAGATAAATCTGACACAGGTAGATGGCATATTGATAAAGAATTAGCCAAGAGAACATTATTCGTTGGTAGATTAGATTTTGCACAAAATGAGAAGGAATTAGAAGATTTTATTGAAACTCTCCTTAAAGAAGAGAAGGGAGTTAGAAGTGACGGTGAAAAATACGTTAAAGGTGTTAGAATCGTTAGAGATCCTGAAACTCAACTTGGTAAAGGTTTCGGGTACGTTCATTTAATTGATAATGACTGTGTTCAAGAGATGTTAGTTCTACCTCAAGATAAATTAAAATTGAATAAACGTACATTAAGATTATCAAAATCTAAAGCAAGCGGTAAAACAAAGCCGCAGGATGATTTGAAATTAGATAATGAACAACAACCAAAAAAGAAACAAAAAGTTACTGAAAAAGATTCGAATAAGAAAGTCAAAGGCGATCCAAACTTAGGTGAAAAATTAGAAAAAATGAGTAAAGAAGATAGGAAAAAATTTAAATCTGTTGATTCTAATAGACAATCACGCAGAATAGCAAAGAAACAAGAGTTGATAAATAAAAAAGTTACCGATGCCAAAGTTACAGGAAAATCACGTAAGCGTTCAAACGTAAAAGATAAACACACATCAAATGTAAAGAAACCAAAGAAGAAAAAGGTCTTAAGTGAGAAAGCATTAAGTAAACGTAATCAAAAGAAGTGAAAAACTTAATAGATTTATTCATTGTAATTAATTAATTTATAATAATCAATATATTTATAAATTTTCAAAATTCAATTTTTTATTTATACGTTAACGTTTACATCGATCATCCATATTAAACTTTTTAAAAAGGATAATGGAGGGTGAATCAAGTAATATAATAAATTCAACGACAACGACAACAAATTCTATAATCAACCCTTTGGATAATTCTAATGAAACATCAGAGAATCCTTGGTCAAGTTGGGGTGGATTAACTTTACCAAATTTATCACAATCTTCTACAACTTATTTGAATGATTTACTACGTGAGTTTTATAATAATAAGCAAATTACTTAATTGGATTTTAATGTTAAAATAGCTGATGAGAATTTCTCTGATAAATATGAAACTGAATGGCTATCATTAACTAATAATAATGAACATTTATTGAATATAAATACATTACAAAAACTTCTATTTAAAACTGACTTACCTGCGAAGAATGTTGAAAAAATATTAGGTTTGACTATTAGAGGGAAGTTTGTACAGAAATCTGAGTTCAAGTTCTCTTTAGCATTGGCAGCATACGCTCAACAAGGTCAAGAAATTATGATTGATGTTGTTACGATGTCAGTTCCACCAATACCTTATCCAAAGCTTAACAGTAACAATATTAATAATGAAGATAATGGTAATGGTAATGAGGATGGATGGTTAATAACTCATGAAACTGAATTGAAACATTATGTTAAATTAGTCCTAGAGAATGATAAACAAGGTTTCATATTCACTCATCATAATTACACTATCGAAATCCAAGATGAGAATTCAACTAACAATAACAATAATATATCAAGAAGGTTTTCAGATTTCGTTTGGTTACATTATTGTTTATTAGCTCGATACCCATTTAGAAACATACCAAACCTACCACCGAAAAGATTAACACTTAGTGGTCATAGTTTAAGTACAGATCCTGATTTTTTAGAAACTCGTAGAAGAGGTTTAGAGAGATATTCAAATTTCATATTAAATCATCCAATATTAAAGAATGATGGTTTGGTATTGACATTTTTTGAAACACAAAATCTTGAACATTTCAGAAAAAATACTAAAATTTCACTTGAAGAGGAGAGTCAAATTTTAAATAGAGTTAAATTAATGTCAATTCCATTAGACTTAGATGAAAGGATTGATAAACTTAAATCGAAAATACCTTTATTAATTGAAAATTGGTCAAAATTATGCATGGAATATGAGCGAATTTTAAAAAGAAATGAAATTGACTCAAAAGATTATATTAATGTCAAATTTTCATTAAGTAGTATAATAATTAATGATGATCAATGTTGGAATAGAAATGATGATAGTATTCATCATAATTTCACTAATTGTATTGAAGGTTTAGATGAATTCTCGAAACTATACCATGATAAAACTAAACAATCATCACTTATTAGTTTAGAATCACTCAGATATATTCGTGATTTATATATCGGTTACTTAAATTTATTAACACGTGCAGACTCACTAATACCAACAACAATAGATAAATTGAAAATTAATGTTGAGAGATCACAAAATAAATTACAAACTTTAAATCAAGCTTTGAATAAATGTCATGATTTAAGAGAAAGAAGAAAATTCGAAACAGAAATAAAAAATCAATCAAATGTAATTGAACAAAATCAATCAAAAATTCAATTATCATTAACTAAACGTCAATTTGGACGTTATTGTTTATGGACTGAATTATTACAATTACAATCATTTGAAAAACCTTTAATAAAGAATGGTATAAATTATTTAGTTAATTGCCAAATAAATAAAAATGAAGATTTAACTAATTGTTGGAAAAATTTAAGAAATAAACTTGATTAAGTTTTGATTTTTTTGGAATAATTCTTGAATATGCATGTATATAATTATATTTTAAATATTCATCTAAATCTCCTACCTATTCCTTCGCATTTATAGCATATTTCTGTTATTCCAAATAACCAATCTGTTCTTTTACCAGTACCATCGCATTTAGTACAGAATGAACCACCGACTAAGGTATTTTAATTTTAGATTTTCAAAAAAAAAAAAATTTCAAATTTATAAAAAGTTACTCACGTCTAGGATCACCAGCTGAATAAACGATTGCGTTTGGTGGAGGTCTAAAACCACTAGATATAATACCATTTATTCGAGAAGGTCTAGCTTGAAATAAAGGTTGTTGTTGATTTGGTTGTTGATAAGAATGATGATATGTGTAAGCTACAAAACATTACTTGGTAAGTTAAATATTAAAGTCAAAAGAAAACGAGCGGCATTTACATGGATTAAAATTATAAGCATTTCTTCGAGAATTCAAACCAGGATAAGTTGACACATTTGGATTAGGTGGGTTTAAAGAAGGACTATTATTATGATAACTGTTATCATTACTGTACATTTCAGAAGAAAAATTATTATTATTGTTATTTGTATTCATAAATGGTCTACGGGGACCTTGTTCCAATACCCTATCATCATTACTGATAGCAATTACAGATTCATAAGAAGGAGGCAATTGATCATCTTCATTGAAATTATCATCATTAATACTATTCCTTCTACGAGGAGGCGTTGGTGGTGATTGTTGCTGACTTGACGAAGTTGATGCTTGCGGTCTATTTGGTAATGGCGGAGGCTTATTATTATTATTATTATTCAATTGTATTTGTCTACGCTCATACTCTTGTTCAAGTTGATGTTGTTCTTCGGCCGCTCTGCCGAAAGGATTAGTATTGGAGAACATCTAGATTTCAGTTTTATTGATTTTACTTTATATTAAAATTACGTCAGGAATTTCTATGTTAATATTTATTTAAGGTGTGGTGAGATAATTAAGACGAGATTTTTTATTTTCTGATATGCGGGATACCTAACCGTTAAAAGAATGTTACTATATATTAGTACAAATAAACAAAGCATTATTGAAATGTCTTATGAAAGTAATTAATTCATATTATTAATTATCTATTTATTTACATGTACATATTCATACGTGCATGTATACATATATACGTACATATCATTATTTATTCATTAGTTATATGTCTATATGTGTTATTAAAGATTTCATATGAGCGTGTATGCAAGTCTGAATAGAGGAAAATTTTAACTTAATCTGGTGACATTACGTCAGTTACCTCTCGCTGACTAATGATATTAATTTAATTTGAAAAACTTTGGATAATAAAACTATCGAAAATAATGAAGGATATAACAAGATTTAATTTGTTACCTGGCGTAACAAGCACAACTAAAACTTTAGTTCAAAGTCTAATTAATGTCGATTTTAATAATCGTGATGCATACTTTAACAATCGTGAGTGTCTTGTGAACATTTTATATAATTTACTTACTGATGATTCTACATTATAGGTGGATTCCACAAGTAAGTTAATTTCTTGCAAAAATTAAAATTCTTTACTTAAGCGATTATTAGTCACTTCGTGGATGCAGTCTTAGCGGCTTATGCATTAGGTGCCAATACAACAACAATAAATCGACTCGGTGATGCTTTGTCAAGTTACCAAAAACCATTGAGGAGTGTAGACGTAGACATAACCGATGATAATTGGTCAGATGTTAACTTATTAGGTGATAGAAATCATTACGCTTCTTATCTAAATTACTTTAGATCTAAAGTACGTAGCGAAGATCGAACAAAATTGATTGAAAACTACATATTCGCAAATGATGTAAATAAAGATGGTAAAAGCATGCTATCTAGATTATTTTCAGGTTTACTTCACCCTATAATCCGCCTAGGATATAGCTTAGAATTTGATAACGATGAAGTTCTTTCACAAGCATTAGCAATGTCAACTACTCATGAAAGTGCATTTGACAAGTTGTTCGCTTCTAATGAGTTTAAATATGAAAATAAACAAAATTACCAACGTAAAACATCTTTACAAATATTCTTTGAATTAATGTCAAATGATTCTGTCAAAATACCTAAAAATGATGATCAACATTTCTTATCTACAACTCTCTACAATAATTATGAAATTTTAACACAATCAATTAAAGATTTTGATGTACCATCAAATGATATAAATGACGTAGTTGAATTAGAATTAATTAGAGAAATTAGTTATTTATCTGCTTTTATTTATGCCAGTGGTGGTTATAAATCCAAAAAGCGATTTAAACCTGAATTTATGTAAGCTTTCTTTTTAATAAGTAGGAAAATTCCTTCCAATTAACAAAAAATTTCTTTAGATTAGTACACGTATTAAATTGTTCACACTTTTTGTCATTTATTTTAAAATACCTCCCTAATAGATCTGATAAAAGATCACTGATATTATCTTACTTTTCTTCAGCTATTGCAATTTGGATTTCAAGAGGTAAACCTCAATTTGATAGTCAATTAATCATGAATCGTAAGTCAAATGTAGGGGATGATGAAGGTAATTTATGGTTTAAATTAATAAATTATTCTTTAAATCAAAATGATGAACATGTTATTAAAGCTATGCGTACGATTGCATTCTACGGTCATAATTTTAACGATTATAAACCAATTGAAGATACTAACATTGATGAAAACTTTTGGTTAAGATTAGGTCAACAACACATTGATGGTTTTGAAAATCGTAATCGTAGTTGGAATTATGATAAACCAGGTTATGATGAAAATTGGAAAAATGATGAAAATATATATGATGAATAAAGCTACAAAAATAAATAATTAATTGTTTCCTATAGTTATTAATTATGGTCATTGTCATTATTATTATTACTTATATTATTTGAATTTTGATTATTAAGTTTTTGCTTTTTATTAACATGTTGCTGTTGCTTATTACTTTCTACAATTTTATTATAAAATTTCGTCAAATCTTCAACATATAATTTACCTCTTTTAACACTATTCTTAAAATTGTTTGGAGGCAATTTACCCAACCCATCAGGTATTTTAAATTCATCGGCGATCATAGCAGATATAATATACTTTGCATTCTTTTTAGATGAACCTGCAACTTCAGCTACTCTAACATTATCAATTTTAAGTATTGCTAGCCAGGAAGCCACGCCATCTAAACCATTTTTATCACTATCTCTGAACAACCATTCCAATCTATTTTTACCAAAAAATTTATTCACTGCTAATACCCAATTACCATTAATATCAGTTGTCATTCTTTCATTAAATTCATTCTCAACATCTTTTAAATAACTGTGTACGAAGGGTTCTAATAAATCTATTAACCACTTTCTACTAACACCTGATTCACGATCTCTGTAAACTGCTCCAATGTACGCTTCCATTACATCTGCTCTATTTTTGGGTGATCGTCCATGATCTAATTGTTGATTACCAACTCTTAATTTTGAAGGTAAACCATATAAATCTGAGAAATAAGCCAACATATTTGTACAAACCAATCTATTTCTTAAATGTACCATTCCCGCTGGTCTTAATTTTGGAAATGTAACAAAAATAGCCTCTGTTGTGTGGACTTCTAAAACTGCGTCTCCCAAAAATTCTAGTCGCTCATTATCAAATGTTGGATTTTCCTATATTAATAAATTAATAAAAATAAATGTAACACAACAAAAAAACATACTTCAGGATCTTGTAAAATGTTTAAGGGTGGTGAGAGAGATCTATGAGATAAAACTTCGATTAATGAATCATCATTAAGTGAAGGTAAAGGTGGAGGCCAATTAGGTTTAAAACTTGGTTTGGCTTCTAAATTTTCATATACTGGAATAATATTACCTAAATCTAAACCATAGAGTGACATAGGTCTATTAGGATTATACGTTGCATTAGATTTGAGAGTATTTATGTAATTTTGTTGGGATTGTAATGAGTTTGGATTCTTGTCAGGTTTAGCTTTTACATGAGAACTAGTTTGAGTTTGAGTTTGAGTTTGAGATGTAGATGGAGTTGATATTGGTTGTTGGAATTGTTGTGGTGATGAAGACTTAGATTGTTCATCAGGTATTTCACCAGCTTCAATTAATTGATGTGGTGCCAGTTGAGGTTTCTCAGGAAGTACAAAATGACTATTTGACATCTGTTGATTTAATAACTGATGTGGAGCTAGTTGAGGCTTTTCAGGGAGTGTAAATAGATGATTTGATGACTGTTGAGATAATAATTGATGGGTTGTAGTTTGAGGTTTATCTGATTGATCATTTGAGCTATGTGGTGGGTTATCACTTTGTCGTTCTTGTTGTTGTTGTTCTCGAGGTTCTAATTCTTCTATAGGTTTCTGCTGCTGATGTTTCGATTGTTCTTCCTCTGATTGCTGTCGTTCCTGTAACTTAGAATCTTTTTCATATGGCTGTTGAGTGAATGAACGCAGATTATAATGATTATTAATGAAATCGTTAATGAAGGGTTTAAATAAATCAGATAACCAACTTTGAACGAAGTCTGACCCTTTTTCTTCTTTAATGGCAGTAATAAAGCTAAACGGAATATAAGAGATAATAACACAATAAGCAAAGAAAAACTAACCAAAGTAAAGCATTAGATTTATCAGAATCATTATTCAATTCGATCAAGTTATCAATCAGTAAATTCGAAGAAATTAATGATAAATTTTTTATTGACGTAACGTTAGCTATTATCAACTAAAACTTATATTTAATACTTCATATATGTAGGCATATAAGCGTAATACTAACGTCCAAGTTTAAATCATCACTATTAAAGATATCATTGATAGACAAATAATCGAGAATAAAATTCTGTAGAATGATTTGGCCAATTCTAATAAAATTCTTATTCAACTTAAAGCAACTTGAAATCAACTTAGGTTTTAATGATGGTATCATTGGGCGTACTTTAGCGTATACAGGAAGCCCCTCTACAGTAATATAAATCAAAAATTTGAATTCATCAAAAAATTTGAATAATTATTACAATTGCTAAATGTTAAATGAATTAAGAAATTCTTTAATTTATATAGCTCTTCATCTTCATCATACCCAAATTCATTGTATGTCTTTTCATAAGGTTTTATAATATAGAAGTTATAAGGCTGTAGTTTAGACTTGTACGAACTATCATCGACTATTAATGAGTTAAACTGATTGAACTCTGTATAAATATCCCAAATGGTTCTTAGATTTTTTGTATGCTCAACCTTCTTGTGAAAATCCTCATCACTTAAATCCAAATCTTCCCTGCAGAATACGTCCAATATATACTTCCGTTGCTCCTCATCACTGAATAGTTTTTCTAACATTAAACTGACATTCCTGTATGTCGATGAAGAGAATATGATAATATTCCAATCGTTATCAAACAAATAATCCTTAAACTGCTCAAAGTAAGGCCTAACAACAAAACTCTTACTCTTAGTCTTCTTCAACAAAGTACCATTTAAATCTAAAATAATTAATTTTCTGTCAATTGGTGTTAAATTTTCGACTTTAAAGCAATTTTTCAAGTATCGCTGCGTCGGTTTTAATTTTTTATTCATCGTCGTTGTCCAAATAAATCAATCTGAATGGAGAAATCAGCGAAATTAGGCTTAGGTTTAGGCTTAGGTTTAGGCCTAGCATTTATAATTCTAATCACAATTTTTATTTTCTACTACTATAAATTCAAAATAAAAAAATTTTCAGACTTGCAAAGAGAACAGCAATTGCAATTCCAATTACAAACCCAGTTCTGACTTGTGTATCATTAAATTAAATATATGTCAATTAAATTATTGCCCTTTATTATTATATGCACCATTACGTTATAGCTGTCAATGCATTACATTTGCAACATTTTTTGATTTTATAAAAATTTTTCTGTCTATCAAATAGCATAAAATTGGCCGAAATTTGACAAGTTTAAATTAATAAAAAATAAAGTATAAATATGAATAAATGAATCCCTTAATTTCTTTTCTTGTTATAACAGTCATTTAACTTAATTTCAATTGTAATCACAGCAGTTACGCCCGTATACAAGCAATGTACAACCCAAATAACTTTATAAGCAGCCATTCAAGACACTCATCGAAATTGGATGACTTGTTGGATTTCGATCCTTTTGCTACACTTAACAGTGACCATTGTTTTAATCAGCAAAACAATTTGTCGTTCTTCCCTTGTCCTCCTCCAAGAGATGATGGGCCGTTAAGAAGATCGTTGTCGAAGCCTATAAGGAATTCGATTAAATCTCGCAATTTAAACAGATCAGTTTCACCGATTTCTTTACCATCTTCGTCGTCTTCCAGTTCATTAGCGCCTTCACCAACATCATCTGAATATTCATTGTCATCCTCGAACACTTACGTTGACGACGAATACAAACATTACAGACCTTCAACTCCACCTAGATTGTCATCATTAAACTTTACCCCATCAACTCCGTCAACTCCCAAAACTCAGAAAAAGTTACTATCACCATTAAAGTTAACAACTTCTCCAAGAAGACCTCAATCGCCAACGAAACAAAAATTTTCTCAAGTATCAAAAGCCTTGTTATCTCTAATGCAATTAATCTAAGATATCATTTATATAACTATATCAAATACTTTATGTTTATTTTTTTGGAAAAAATAATATTAATTTTCAGTTGTTTTCTTGTACAAAATTTTCTATGTATTTTTAATTTATTTTTGACATTTTAGACTGCTTTACTATCACATTTCAAACGATCGATCGAATACATATCATATTATTCCATGTAACTTGTAACTTACATCCCCTTAGCATCACCATATCATTCAACACTTCGGTTAAAGCCGTGATAATTAAAATCGCCTGACAGTCATAATAATGAAATATACAAATATATTAAAAAATAATCCATTAAGAAGAACTCAGTTATACGATTGGCATTTAAGTAAAAATGCCCAAATGGTTCCTTTTGCAGGCTGGTCAATGCCTTTACAATATAAAGGTGTTGGACAAGGTGTGATTTGTTTTGCTTAAAATATAAAACTATAGTTACTAAAATGACTTAGTTGAAGCTCATAATCATGTTAGAAATCAGGTCGGTTTGTTTGACGTTTCACATATGCAGCAGATCGTGTAAGAATCCTTATTAAGATACTTATATTTAAGTTAATTTAACTTTAGAATTTCTCAATCATCTGACAATGTTAATAATTCATTCGTTCACTCAATATTACCGATATCATTGAATCAGCCAACAAATACGTCTTCTTATTCATTAATTTTAAATGATCAAGGTGGTATTATTGACGATTGTATAATTACTAAATGGAATAATAATTTATGGTATTTGGTTACGAACGCTAATCGATCACAAGTTGTTCGTAGTTGGTTAGATGAGAAATTAAGTAAAAGTAATGATAGCAAAGTCAATATCAATTATTTAAATGACGCATTTTCTTTATTGGCATTACAAGGACCTAAAGCATCAGAAGTGTTATCAAGATTATCGAAAACTTCACTTAATGAGTTATATTTCGGTAGTTGTTATCAGAATTTACAATTAGCAAATAATATAAATGTACATTTAGCTAGAAGTGGATACACAGGTGAAGATGGTTTCGAAATTTCTGTTGAAAATAGAGATGCCGTAACATTAGCAAATATGTTAACTGATGAAAACACCTCAACTATGCCTATTGGATTAGGAGCAAGAGACAGTTTAAGAATAGAAGCTGGTATGTGTTTATATGGAAACGACCTCTGGGAAAGTCCTGATTTAACAGTTGGTGAAACTGGATTAGGATGGACGATTGCGAAAGACAGAAGAACAAACGAAAGCTTAAAATTTCCTGGATGGGATAATGTGATACCATCTTTAAAATATGCAAATATGAATAAACGTAGAGTTGGTATTTTAGTTGAAAAAGGACCAGCTGCTAGAAGTGGTGCCGAAATTCTTAATGATGAAGATCAAGTTATAGGTTTTATAACTTCTGGTTGTCCATCACCTACTTTAAATAATCAAAATGTTTCTATTGGGTATATAAATAAAACTTATACAAAAATGGATCATGATCCTTCTTTAAAGGTCAGAATTAGGGGCAGAAATCGTAAAGCTAATATTGTTAAATTACCATTCGTAGAGAGTAAATATTACAGGAAAACCTAATACTTCTGAATGAAGATGTTTGATTAACCCCATGCAACAGATGTACTTATTGTTGTTTTTGTTGTAAATAAATGAATTTTTGTTTTATGAAATATTAACTCACCTATAATTAATAATTAAATGACCTTCAGTTGGAAAACATTTGAATAAATTGCCAATAGTGTCATCGGGACTTGGAGCAAAAGCTGAGTTAATATAGCAAAACTATAAACAGGTTGATTAGTTTATATTATTTATCTTCCAAAATAAAAAACCTCACTATA
>JAOPJC010822959.1:0-23120 GCA_025774375.1 Graphium evemon
TCTTCACAAGAGGAATGCTGGTTTGAAATTGAGACTACGGGCTGTGACCTCCTAGTATAGTCATTTCTAAACATTCTGTTTTATTATTTTAATATGTATATATTCCTAGTTTTAAACAAAAGAAAAAAAATTCCAAGAATTAATTAAATGCAGCTAAAAATTTTATAAATTATTTTGAAGTATTACGTCATAACTGTTCAACGTGAACGTTCGTTTTAAATGTTGTGAAGGAATGTGATCAAATACATCTATTCTATTGGGAATGTCACTTAAAATTTTGTATTCATGCATATACGTATAATAAGCAGACTAAATGATCTGCCTGTTGTAGATACTAAAAAATTTAACTTGAACATATTTAAGTCTAAGCGTAGTTGATCAGCAGTGCTGTACCTTAATTTAATTATTCAAATATTTTCAAATTACTTAGTGGAGCTTCGGAATCTAAAGCCGTTTACTTAAAATAGACAGAAATGTTTATGTATATTCGCTTATTCATTATCTATATAAAATATAATTAAAATTTTATATATTATCTTTGTTGGTGACAAGATAATCGTGCAGTCAATCACGTGAAATCATGTACAGCCAAATAACAAAACTACTGTAAATGAAATGTAACTGAAAAGGACGACGTATACTCATATATTATTCTATAATGACCAATCTCACTGAATTTTTAATTTTTAATTTTTATTAAGTATTAAATCTAATCCCCAATTTAATATGAGATACGCTTACGCTTACGTTTGCGTTGAAAATACAAATATAGTAAAATAAATCAGAATTTATAAAAATAAAATATGGGACAACAACAATCTCAGACTAATAGTAATAAACAGAATAAGCAAAACGATAAAAATAATCAGCAGCAGAAACGATGGGAACCTCCAGTACCTACTAGAACTGGTAAAAAAGCTAAGAGAGGTCCATCAGCTGTTACTAAATTGCCAACTGTAAATCCTACTACTAGATGTAGATTAAGGTTATTAAAACAAGAGAGGATTAAAGACTATTTATTATTAGAAGAAGAATTTATAAGAAATCAAGCTATATTTAAACCTTCCGCCAGTGAAGATGACCCTCACTTTGAAGAACGTGGTAAATTAGATGAATTAAGAGGCTTACCTATTGCTATAGGAACTTTAGAGGAAATTATCGATGATGAACACGCTATAGTTTCAACTGCAACTGGACCTGAACAATACGTTATGATCTTATCATTCGTTGATAAAGATTTGCTTGAACCTGGCTGTTCAGTTTTATTACATCACAAAAATATGGCTGTCATCGGTGTTCTTGGTGATGATCAAGATCCTACAGTTTCAGTTATGAAATTAGATAAAGCGCCACAAGAGTCATACGCTGATATCGGTGGTTTAGACCAACAAATTCAAGAAATAAAGGAAGCTGTTGAATTACCATTGACACATCCTGAATTGTATGAAGAAATGGGTATTAAACCTCCAAAAGGTGTTATTTTGTATGGTCAACCTGGTACTGGTAAAACATTATTAGTTAAGGCTGTTGCACATCAAACGTCTGCAACTTTCTTGCGTATAGTTGGATCAGAATTAATTCAAAAATACCTCGGTGATGGTCCTAAATTAGTTAGAGAACTATTCAAAGTAGCGGAAGAGAACTCACCTTCTATAGTTTTCATTGATGAAATTGATGCAGTTGGTACAAAACGTTATGATAGTCAATCTGGAGGTGAAAGAGAAATTCAAAGAACTATGTTAGAATTATTAAATCAATTAGATGGTTTCGATACACGTGGTGATGTTAAAGTTATAATGGCAACTAATAAAATTGAAACTTTAGATCCTGCTTTAATTAGACCTGGTAGAATTGATAGAAAAATTGAATTCCCATTACCTGATATTAAAACTAAAAGACATATATTCAAATTACACACATCTAGAATGAATTTATCTGAAGATGTAGATTTAGAAGAATACGTTATGGCTAAAGATGATTTAAGTGGTGCTGATATTAAAGCTGTTGCTAGTTAGTAACGATTCTTTTTTAATAAGAATGTATTTTATTAACAAAATTTATATAGCTGAAGCAGGTTTATTAGCTTTACGTGAAAGAAGAATGAGAGTAACTAAAAAGGACTTTGATACAGCTAGAGAAAGGATATTATATCAAAAACAAGACAATGGTCCTGCTGGTCTTTACCTTTAAAACCTCTAAGTTGTTAATAATTATTTTTATTGAATATGAATGCATTAATATCATGATATTACATTTTACATGTGAATTGAGTCATCATTGATTGTTAAAGGAAAATTTTCGTCAGATCATGATAACAATGGAAGCAAAAATTTTGAAACTGTGGAGTTAAAGATTATTTTAATTTGAAAATTTTAGTTTATAATAAACATTCATTTAATTTATATTGACTATAAAACTAAATCAAATGTCTATAGTAATTGCAAGGGAATGCTTAAGAGCTGCTAATAAATCTATTTTAATTTCGACATTACTGTTACTTACAAGTAAAAACTACATTGAAATCCTGGTTCAAAAGTTTAGAAAGTGTAATCGAATTCAAATTGTTAAATTTTATTATATATTCATTATAGTGATAAGCTTAATCGTTTTATCTGTAAATTGGTTTTCTTTTTTAAAATGTTTCACTTTCCAAAAGCATCCACTGACATTGCATTTACAAATATAATAACAGAGTGAATTATCATTTCGAGTCCTTGGTAATTTACGAAGTCAAAATTTTATAATTGTAAAGATACTCTCAAGTTCAATTTTAATTCTGATTGGAGCCTATTGTTTAATCGGAGTCATAGCTGGATTAATCTTCAAAGTCAATTATCATAAATTTGAACTATTGATAATAATAATAGGGGATATTTTAACTAGCGTAATAGGATGTTTAAGGCTTTCTATAAAAAATTACTATGAAACTGAATTATTTCTTTTATTTCAGTCAATTGAAGCTGTAAGTAGACATTAAACAAACAAACAAAGAATTCTATTAACGAGACGATAGTTTTTATATTTACTATTATTAATATATAAAACTTCAAATAGTCTTTACTATCAACTGAACAATGATTCATTTTCAACAGTGGTAGTACCAGATGTTGAATATATTCACAGTAATAATACCATAACAAAAAAAATCAAAAAGCCTTCATTACCATTATTATCATCAAAGCTGACTTTAATGGTAAACGAACAAAATGACGATACTTTCTCAAGTCAAAGTAATATATACTCCAGTGATGGACATAAATACTCGACTGACAGCATGAAAGACCCATTTTATTATGACATTGAAAAAAGTGTCAGTATGCGTAGAAGTAAAAATATGATGGATGACAACGATTCCCAAATTAATGACGAGAACGATAACATCGTACATGGCATTAACATACCTTTATCCAGTTTTCAAACAGCTTATTTAAACACAAATGACAGATGCTATCTTAACTAAAGATCAACAAGTAAAATTTTCATTTCGTTTTTTTATTTATATTTACAATAATGACGACTGTATTTATACATAATTGATATGTATAATTCTTGTAGAATTAATTTATATTCAAATATTATATTGTTCAAATCCAAATAGGGGATTCTACACCAATTGTGCGAATTGATTCGTTAAGGTTTCCCAACGAGTGGAAATCGAAAATACAAACAAACACGCATCACACCGTTAGAGTAAATCATACTAAACTAAAAATAAATCAAAATAAAAACAACAACAATGGCTGATATGAAAAATATTCTTAATGATGCTGCAAGTGATTTCACATATATATATATATAATCATTATTTATTTATTTTTGTATTTGTTTATAGAACTTACCATCTTTGCTATTATTAACGCCATCTCTGTTATCAATACTGACAGCAGTAATATTGTGGATCAAAATTAAAGATACAGTTATAAGGTTTAATATTAGGTTGTTAATAGTATTTTGCGTATCAAGTTTAATTTTAGTTGCATCGTCTATCATTTCAATTTCTCCTTTATCTTTCCACAACGACGTCAGAAGTATAGATATATCTTATGTAATTTTAAACACAATTGGAACTGCTTTATATACCATCTGTATAAGTGTATATTATATACCTGGATTAATATCATTGAATCAACATCTAACCGACAAAATAAATTATAAATTCAACATATCAATTAAATCGTTTCTTATTATATCTTTAATATTTTTTACATCGTTTGAATTAATATCAAGGATATTCACGTCGTCATTTGTAAATGTTAATGATCGAGCTCAAATTATCATTTACTACATTTCCAATTCCTTTTTATTACTTTTACGAGTGGTTAATGTCAATGGTGTAGTTGGAAAATTAGTAAACGTTCAAGGTTACTATAACAATTGGAAATTATATATTTTTTCGCTATACTTTATTTTAAGTCTTTTTGGTATTTCTTTTACAATTGCTAGGTTTATAGTTGGTTAGTTGAAGTTTTAATGAAAATTTTCATTTAAACTTATATATTATCGCTTTTAGTTAACTTCCCTTTAATGTTTGCATTTCAACTATTGCAAGCGATAGAGGTTTTTGCATACCTCTCGCTAATTAATTTGGAAAATTTATGCTTGCTTATCGTTCACATTGCTGAACTTGATGAATTTTACAGTAATGAAGAAAGTATTGTTAGAGATTCAGCTAAAAGTAATACTATAAAATCTTCAACTTGGTGGAAATTATCTTTACCTAGATTGCTGAACTCAAATTTAAACCTTGACGTTGATGAAGAAGATGTTGATTGGTTTAAAGAGTCACAGAGATTAGAAAATTTGAGAAAGAATATGGAAATTTACAATAACAATAGTAATTATAGCCAGAGTCATAATCAACAACTTCAAAATGATGACTATATTGACATTAATAAACCATCAACAAGTATTGACAGTAAAATTAATAATGTTAGTCATTTTAGTAATGTCGACGTCAATCTATCATCATACATAAATGGTAAATATAATTTTATAAAAATTTAGAAACACTATTTATAACATATACAATATTATAGAGTTGAAGTTATATAAAAGCAACATAGATCCCATAAATGATTATAGACAAAGGACAATAAATAATAGTCAGAAGTCACTTGATAAAATAAGTAATAACAATCTTTCATCTTCGTTATGGTCCAATTCAAATTTAACATATAACACAGGTTTAAGTCGCAGCTTCAACGACAGTATTAGTGGAAGCGGTGGAAGTGGAAGTGGAAGGTTTAGTGGCACTAGAAACATTAGTAGAAGTGCTAGTTGAAGGATCAATATCTTTCCCTTTTCCGTTATTTTCACCACTTGGAACAGATTTCATTTTCTTTTTCTTGGCCAACAAACCTTTCGCAACTGAAGATCTAACATTATCATTCATTTCTTTATTATTTTCAAAGAACTCTTCGTCATCAAATCTACGTTTATTATTATTATTATTATTTGTCAAACGCTTTTCTTTTTCTTCTAATCTATTCAATTCTTCTTGTTTTTGTTTACGTTCACGTTCTTCACTATTTTCCAAATAAGAAGCCACTTGCTGAGCTTCTTTTAAGGTGGATATTCTACGACCCGATAGATCCCTACATGCATCATTAGATTGATTCTTATGTGATCTCATTCTACCACCGGCCGCTCTTAACTGAGATCCAAATCCACCTTTACCACCCAACAAACGAGGATATAAATTTAATTGAACGAAATCATTCAAATCAAATAGATCATCAAGCGGTGTATTCAAATCAATTGAACATTTCTTGTCGGAAAAGTATATATCATTATCAATGAGAACATCCAATATAGATACATTATTAAAATCAGCTTCATTCAAAACGAAATTATTTAATCCACCACATTGATTAACCAATAAATTTTTCATTCTCTTTATTCTTTATTTTACGGACGTAGTTCAAAGTTCAAAGGCGTAATTCAAGTGGCGATTAAAATAAAAAATCAAACTAAGGAAAATTTTCATACACAAAATAAATAAAAAGCAAACAGAACAAACAGACAATAGCAATACAATAGTAACGAAATATCAGCGGACATAATACACATCTGTATTAACGGAATTGTCTGGCATTTCTAAAAAACTCATGCCTTGCCTTATCAAAAAAATAAAATGTTTAAATTACGTTTTTCCTCTCAAAATTTAAGAAATATAAATTAAAAATTAATTACAGGAGTAAGATATCGACACAAATAAAGCTTTAAGGTTAGCTATAATTAGACAAATAAATAACCTGGTCATTTAATCCATTTCGCTTTATTACACTTACCTTTATTATTGCAGATAGATAATAGTTATGGATTCATTTAAAACTGATAATAGTTTGAATGGTAATCAGATGAGTGATTGGCTAGAAGTTTATAATAATGAAGAATTGAATAACTCTTCGTCGTCTTTGCTTGAATCTTCTAATGAGGAAGTTTATTTGTCTTTTCCTGACCCTCTAGATAAATCTCATTATCATAACGGTAATAATGACAGTAGTGATGGTCATGACGACATCGACAATCATGATGATAGTAGCGTTTATTTTAAGTTCATTTTGCTTTTTAAGGATTTAAGTAAAATCGATGATAGCAATTATGAAAATCTATTTAATATGTTAATCAATTCGTTGAAATGTGAAAAATTTCATCACATTCTTGATAATGATAATAGCGATAGAAATAAATTATTAATTAATGGTAATAATGGTAGGATGGTAAAAGTTTTAAATTTCAATTTGAATTATATGAAATTTAACGTAAGTGATTAAAGATGTCAAATTTTTAATTGTGAAGAAAATTTTATGAACCCGTTAGATAATTTAAAAGGAATTAATGAATGCGTTGTTGTTGAATGAATGTCCATCTTTAATATTTATCAATGTTGATGATGATCAATTTAAAGATGAAAGCGAACCTTACTTTAGTTTCTTTAATAGAAATTTAGGTTGTAAACGTTTCATTAAACTTTTTAAATTTAAGTTTAATGTTAGTGATGATAACGATAACATTAACGATAGGAGGGAAGGAGACGAACAGGATTTGTTGTTGGTGAATGATGAAGGTGACAGTAGAATATATGACAGTTATTTAAATTGTTTGAGTTATGATAGCACTTCTAATAATTTTCCAAATATTTATTTCAATATCAAAGTAACAATTATTTCAGTTGTTGTCTTAATGTGTACTGTGGTGTTATTCAGCAGAGATAATTTTAAATATGATAATCAATGGATTTTGAAACAACAATTGAATGTACTTTCGATTGATGAACCGACTTCGTCACCTTTGTCACAACAATTATATATTTCAAATTACATTCAACCTTTCAACAACCATAATTATGGTATTTGCAAAGATTTAAATATGTACAATTATTTTCAACATTCTTATGATTTATCTTATTACGTTAATCAATCTAATCTAATGAATTACTTTTACAATTCTAAACAATTTTGGTTACGTTATTTAAAACAACTCAACAATCGTTTGATTGAAGTTTACGCTAGCTTAAAGAGTACCTTTAGTAACCTTTTACAAACTGATTACGAAATGTTACTTGAAAAAGCTAGCTTTAAAAGTAAACTTGCTTGGAATAATTCTAACTCAGTTTTGAAATGTAAGTAATCTTTATTTTTAACATTATTTTATTTTCTTATTCATTTTTTAGACTTAAAATCATCGTAAACATTTGAGTTATGAATTTTGATTATTATTATTTTTCATTCTTTTCTTTTTTATATGGTTTTTTCTTTTAACTTTTTATTTGCTTTCTTTATCTTTCTTAAAGTCAGTATCTTGTATTATGTATATATTTCTCTTTCTTAATAAACCTTATATTTTCCAATAAACATACAAAAAGAATGTTTTGATTATATATTGATATAAATATCATCATTGAACTTTTTACTTAATTACTTATAATGAAAGCTATTTGTAGATATTTTAAACAAACCGCTTTTTCGAAATTCTTCTGCTTTTATTCGATTGTTCAATGTTTCTGGTGCCTTTTGTAACTGTCCATAATAAAATAATGTTAACGTTGACACTTATCACAATAACAAACAATATTTATACTTTCCATACTGTTCTTTGCAAACAATAATATTAAGGCTATAATTTTTGGTCCATGGTATAATAACTTAATGAATTATTTATAATAGTAAGCCGGTTTAAAAAGTGGATATGTTTTTTTACTATTTGATAAAGATATTAATTATGTATTCGTGACCTTACGTGTCAAAAATTTCAGTTGGAAAATAACATGCTGACATCCATCCACATTAAATGGATGTAATGGAAAAACATTATAGACTACAACAGAGAATATTTACAATGGATAGATTCCATAAAAGTTTTTGCTATTTGCTTTTAGATATATACGACATTTTTAGTAACATTATAGCATTTGATAAGATATTATTCAATAAGCTATTTTAAGTATAATAGTAAGAGAATTACAATCATATGCAAAATATTGGAAAATTCAGCATCATTGGCTAGTAAAAGTTTATTATAGCTGTTATATTGGATTTATGATAATTTAAATTAGTAACATTTTCTATTAAATCTTAGAGTTGAATGTATTCTTTCATTAATATATATATATATATAGTGTAAAATGTATATTTATTAGTTATTTACAGTACTTTCAGTTTTATAATAAAATTCCTCTAAAATTTCTATAATTAACATTCCCAAACACTGTCAAGTGTATCAACTTTGAATGATTTCGTAATTACACCTTCATCATTAGAGTAGGAAATACGTGAAGGTAATCTATCACCATCAAAATAAAAGACAGTTGAAGCGTAATCAATACCATCATTAACAAATAATTCAAGCTGAGATCTATCAACAATACCTCTAAGTTTAACAGTAGGGTTATTTTCAGGAATGGTTATAGAAGTTGAGGAAACATCACCAAATAAAGGATTTTTAAAACCTGCATTACCTCTATTAATATATAAAATGTGATTCATAAATTGTAAACCAATCTCTAATGAATTGACACCATCATCTGATTCAATAGTAATTTTACTAGTTTGTTTTGAGCTTTTATCTGTTGATTCACCCTTTTTACTAACTTGAAGTTCAAAATCTATTGGAGATTCTTTAGGGAAATCCACGGAAGATTTATTTGATTCTTCAGTTTGATTTATGAGAGTGTCTAACTTTATATTTGATAAATCTACTGGTGTATGTCTTAATTTCAATGATTGAATTTGGTTTGTTAAGTTAACTTCTGCGAGTGAAAGGTAATGAGGCAATGTAAACGTAGATCTGAATGGGTAAGTTGGGACATCTGTTGTGTATTCCCAATTAGAAGCCCATGAGATCCATAATCGCTTATTATCAGGTACATTGTTCCATGTAACTCCCGCATAGTCATCTTTACCAAATGAAGTAAATCTTACAGCGTTGTCCATTGGTGTGAAAGTTGTTCCGTCAAATGAACCAATGTAATATTGTGATGAAGATCCTCCTTTAGGTGAACCTTTATACAAATATTTAAAATTGATGCATAATACGATTATAATAAAAATTACTAACCTGGATTAACGGAAAGAAGCATAACATATTTAATTTCATCACTATCTTCGACATTTAATGGAAACATATCTGGACATTCATATTCGTATCCCAAGATACCACCTAATGATTAGCATATTTTGTTAACTATTTTACTTTACATAACACTTATAAAGGAATAAGAACCTACTCATTTCAAAAGTTGAAACATGATTCCAATTGATCAAATTTTTAGAATCGTATATGAGGACTTTATATTGTGATGAGAGAACGACCAACATAACATATTTATCTCCGTATTTAAATACTTTTGGATCTCTGAATTGTGAGTTATTTAAATCTATAATAGGTTCTTTGTATTTGTTGAAAGTATATCCGCCATCAGTTGACCAAGCTAAAGATTGATATTGAATACCAGTTTGAGCATCAGATGTAGTATAAAATGCAACGATTCTATTTGACTCAAGAACGTCATCACTGAATAGACCGGAGACATTTTTGTCATCGACAACTGCACTACCAGAGAATGCTTGTGTATTTTCATCTGGTGTAATCGCAGGTTTGTGTAAGGACCAATGTAAAAGGTCTGTTGAGGTAGCGTGGCCCCATGATACATTGGCAGGTGTCAAACTAGCATTACTATACTGATGATATAAATGGTAAACACCATTAGTATAAACTAAACCGTTTGGATCATTCATAAAGCCATATGATGCTTTTATAATCGCATATAAGAGAGGTCGTTAAAAATGATGAACTCAAAACTTACGTGAATAATGAATTTGAGGCCTTAATGTTTCTTTGTAACTACCTTCGTTTAGCGACATATCATTAGATGAACTATTTAAACAATTGTTCATTGCTTTTGTCACTAATAAAGTCGAAGTTAATGGTAATTTCATAATGATTGAGAATTTCTCTTAAAGAAAAAGACTAACCAATAAGCAAACTTGAGTTAGTTTTATAGTCAAAGTGATCGTAACTTAGTTCACGTGGTTTGTAGTATTATAAAAAATTTTTTTTCCTTCTTCCTGTTTCCCTTAGTGGGACACCTCGTCATTCGTACCTTAATCGAAATTTTTGAGACTGAATAAAAAACATTAAATTAATTGATATGTTGAAAATATTCACATAATATATTCAGATTTAATAAAATCCAAAATAAGATTCAAAATACGTTCTTTCCTATCCGTTCATTTGCTCGTCTATTTCATTCATACATTCATTAAAATTAAATTGAAAATCGTACCTAACATGAAACAAACCCTTTATCATTAAAGATAAATATCTTGTCGTGATCACAAGACATAAGAAATCATGAATCATAATGTCTAAAATTATTTTATTTAGCAAATTTATTAGTTAATTGAGAGCATTCCTGCCCCTTAAACAAACATTGCTCATCGGATTCAAATTCTCCGTGGAGTTTAATTTAAAGTTAAGTTTCAGTTGGTTCACTTATTCTTCAGCGTGTACACTAAATACATTTCATAAATAATTTAAATTTAATAAATTGAATTATATTAATTTTGTGCTATCGTCTTATCTACACTAAGATAATAGTAAACAATATTTCAAAACTAAAAAAATTAAACGAAAATGATTTGTAATGACTATATATCAATATCATCGACTTTAGGTTTATGTAACTAGATCTAATCGGATATAAATGAATGATCACGTATGTAACTAGGTCAAAAAATTTTTAAAACATATATTGAATACATAATTATTTTAAAACCAATAACTGTGTTTATAATACGCTTCTTAAACGATATACCAATAAAACCACATAAATCGCAATAGAAGTCAATAACTAAAACTTAGCCCAGACAAAGAGCAACAAATAAAGTAAAAAATAACAACAATAACACACAATATACGTACTACGATAATAAATAAACAAATCGCAATTTACTAGTATGAAAATTTTCAATTGAATGAAATAAATTTGATTTTTTATTTTAAAATAATAACTCACGCGCGAGCTCATTGGTTAATCGTAATTGAAGGGGTATCATTTTTAATAAACGAACCTAAAAACATATTTTTAATTGAAAAGTTAAAATAAACTTATATAAATACATTAAAATCTTTAAGCTATTTAAATTAAATTAATATGGCCACTCAAGCCTCACGTGGTGGAAAGAGAAACAATATTAGTCAAAATCAAAACAACGCATTTAGTTCAACTAATAAGTTAAGTTTACTATTTGGTAGTCATTTCAGTACGATTTCTAATTTTATATTTACCTTTATACACTTCACCTTTATCTACACTTTCATTTAATGCTTTCAGGAGACAAAATTGGCGTAATAATCAAAATCAAAAGCAAAGCAATATTAATGATAAACTGCAATTGAATTACGTTAGTTTATGTGTTTATATTATGTTATATTTGTTATTCTAATGTTCGTCTCTGATATACTTTTTCTATACACATCTATATATCAATCTAGGGTAAGAAAGTGATAATAACTACAAAACAGAATAATAAATTCAAGGGAATTTTATTACAAAATAATCAGAATGATTATCAGAATTTGTTACTGAAGCAAGATAATAAGAATTTAAAGATTTTATTGAAGGATTTATTGGATATAGTTGAAGATAACCAAACTGACGATAATGAATTTAAAGTGGATACAGATATCTCTAATATTAATAACTCTAGTAGTAAAAAATATCATAAAGATTTAAAGCCTTTCAATTTCAGTAACGATCTGCATTACGATCCTGCAATTTTATCATCCTCTATTGATAATAATAATTCATCTAATAATAATTCTACTTTATCGTGGGCTGATGATTTACCTATAGATAATGATGACTACAGTAATGATAATAATGATAATGGTACTTGGGATCAATTTAAAGCTAATGAAGAGTTATTTGGCTTAAAATCTAATTATGATGAAGAGTTATATACTACTAAATTAAATAGGTCTACTGATGATTATAAAGAGCGTGAAAAGCAAGCTGATAAATTAGCTAAAGAAATCTTATCACAATCTACTAATAATACACATGTAGCTGAAGAGAGAGGTCAAGATGTTGCTTTAACTGAAGAAGAAAAGTATTCTGGTGTTAGTAGAAATCCAAATGCTTATATACCTCCACAAGCTAGGTCGAAGGTTCAACAACCTCAACAACAAGAAACTCAAGAGCCTCAACAAACGCAACAACAACAACAATCTTCTCAACCACAATCACTACAACCTAAACAATCTAAAGAGTCTCAACAGCAAGAATCTAAACAAGAATCTAAACCTCAAGAGAATTCATCTAATGAACTTCCATCAAAGCCTTCGGATCATCATCTAATCGGTGATTTTAGAGCTTTTGTTACTCATGAAAAGGAAAGGCTTCAACAAAAGAAACAAGCATTATTTAAGCAAGAAAAATCTTCTACTGTTGCTGAATTAATAAAATTTGGTCAAAATTTCAAATTAAAAACTTCAATGCCATCCGATATTGCTTCAATAGTTGCAAAAGATGATAGGAAACAAGGCGAAAGTAATCGTTCAATTTCCGATGCTGCTTCATTAAAATCTAAATTAAATAATGTTCACTTTGAAGAAACAGTAACACCTTCAAAATCATCACCAAATAATGCACCTAGATTCCAGTCTTCTTCATTAAAACAATATATGAACATTCCAAAAATTCCACCTTTCAATCCTGAACGTTCAAAAGCCGTTAGAGCTGAACGTGAACGTCAATCACAACAAGCTCAACAAACTTCACCTCAACCGAATAATGTAACATCACCTGCACTTTCACAAGCAAGTACATCCACAGCTGGTGGATCAAAAACTTTAAATCCAAAAGCCTTCACTTTCAAACCTAACCCGAATGCATCTTCATTTACACCAGGTGGTAATAATTTATCACCAAAACCACAACAATCATCGCAATTATCATCAAGTGCACCACCTTCAAATCCATTCTTTGGTAATAAACCTATAAAACGTGGATCAAGTGGTTTACATGTAAAAGAAGATTTTAATCCATTTAAACATTCATCTGTTGCGGAAGCATCACAAGTTGGACCTCATTGGCAATTTAGTGGTAGATCATATAGGTCAAGATTCCCAACTAATCAATATCAAAATGATTATAACAATAATGATGATAATAGTAATATGAATACTCAAAATTTTGTAGTTGCTCAGGCACAAGCGGCAGCTCAAGCACAGGCGGCAGCTGCAATTAGTCAAGGTCAATATTATTATAGAATACCCTTTGGAACAACATCATCACATTTACCAAATGGACCCATATCAACACCATATGGAATTGCTCCACAGTTTTTACCACCTCCTGGTCAATTAGGTTTTGTAAGTGGACCTCAAATTCAACCAGGTCAAGGACCACCACCTCAAATGTTTCAAGCTATGGCTGCAGGTTTAGCGCCACGTAAGTAATTATTATCATTATTATTTCGAAAAGCTAAATAATTAATTTATATTTTTAAATAAAAAAGGACAACAATATATTCCTCAACACTTTTCACCTAATTTACAAAATGGTAGACCTCCAATGCCACAACCACCACCGCAAAATTCAAATCAAGGGGGACCGCCACCACCTCAAATGTTTGCTGCATACCCATCACCATCTCCTCAAATGACACCTCTAGTACCATATCCGCCACCACCTCATATTGCACATATGAGACCAATTGCAATTCCAACACAATCTACATCACCTGGACCTCCAACAACAATATCAAATCCACCATCAAGTTATTCACCTGCCCCTTCAAATTCTGATTCGCAATTGCATCCACATCAGTCGCATAATAATAATCATCAGCAGCAAAGCAATCAACAACAAACGTAATCAGAGCAATAGTTTTAGGTTTGTCATTTTTTTTCCAAGTAAAACAAAGAGAAAAAAGTATGTGTAAAATTATTGATGGAAAGGAATATCTTAAAAGACTTATGTGAAGGAAAAAGGTAAAAACGAAAAGTTTTAGCAATTGAGAAAATTAATAAATCTATTATTTAAAAAAGTTTAAAAAGTTGATAAAAATGCAAATGCATAACAAGTACCTTCTTTTAAAAATTAAAATTATATGAAAGCCACAGAGTTGTGATAATTTTTAATTCTTCTCTAGATAATAAAAATGAGTAATAATAGGAATAATGATAAAAATAAATTAAGTAATATAGAATTTTACAAACTAGCTGGAAAGAATCTAGAGAATGTATTACATAAGCAGTCATCAGTTAAATCAATAAACAATGACCATAGTCAGTCATCTAAACGTATAATGGCATTAGTGTTAGAGACATTAAAATATCAAGATAGTTTAAGAGCATTGATAAATATAACTAATATAATGGAGATAGAGAAAAAGGCGATAAAATTTGTTAAATTTCCTGGTAAGAATCCAATACATTTAGTTATGGTGCTTTTGCATGATTTGTTGTTCTCGAAGAGACAATCAATAGAGTTGGGTAAAGGTGTAATTAAAGATGCCATTCTAAGACATAAAACTAGACTTAGAGCTGAATTGGTGAAGTTAAGATTAAAGGCTGGTGTTATTTCAAATGAAGGCTTGGCTAGAAAGGCTGATGAAAATTCTGATTTAATACCTAGATATGTTAGAGTCAACACAAATAAAATTGAATTTAAGGAGTTTATTAGGATCTTAGAATCTGAATGGAAATTATTACCATATAATGAGTCCCAAATGCCTATACCTAAGTATGTGAAAGTATTTAAATAATAAATCATTTTATTGATAATAATATATAGAAACTGTTATAAAATAATACCTTTGATTCCAAATCTTATTGCTTTAAATTCTTCTTTGTCATCTGCATTAACGTCGAGTTCAATATACAAAAGAGGTATAATTATATTACAAGATCTATCTAGTTGTTTCCCACCGGTTGTTTTATTATCTGAAATACTGAATCGAAAAAGGAAGTATAATGATAATGAAAATGAAATTGGAACAGTGATTGATGCAACGGCTGCACCTGGAAATAAAACAACATTATTATCTACATTGTTAAACAATAAAGGTAGAATTATAGCATTTGAACATATGCAAAAACGTTTTCAAACTTTACAATCAATGGTTGAAAGTTCTGGATGTAATAATGTTACTTTAAATTATGGTGATTTTACTAAAACTGATCCAAATGATTATAAAGATGTAACTCACATTCTTCTTGATCCAAGTTGTACAGGTAGTGGTATAGTAAATAGATTAGATTATTTAACAGAACAAGATACTGACACTCAAAATGAAAAAGATGAAAGGTTGAATTCATTAACAACGTTTCAGATAAAGATTATTGAGCATGCTTTAAAATTTCCTAATTTGAAAAGAGTAGTTTATTCAACTTGTTCCGTTAATGATGAAGAAAATGAACATGTAGTTTTAAAAATTTTACAAAATAATCATGATTTTAAACTTTCAGATAAAGCTTCTGTGTTACCAAGTTGGGAAACTAGAGGTAAACTTGAAGCTTTTGAAAATAATAAAGGTAGGTTTACATTTATTATTAAAACATATTCTAATTGATTGTTTTATTAGAATATGCAGAAAGTGTAATTAGGTGTAATCCTGGTAAAGATTTAACGAACGGATTCTTTGTTGCATGTTTTGATAAAATTATCCAACCTCAGTTAAATGATAAAAGTAATAACAAAAGAAATAAAAAGAAAAAGAAATAAAATTAATACGGTTAATCATACTTCATAATTTATAATTTCTATATACTAAAAACAATATTACAAAATAATATAATATAATAATAATCTATTCATAGTTAATTTATTCATCTACCATTAATTTTAATGATGGTTTATCAATTAATGTGAAATCAAAAACTGATGCTTTAACAATAGTTCCAATCGGATGAGGTTCATGATTTAAATTATCAATAAATTTTGATCTAGATAATCTTGCTTTAAAATGACCAAGTTCAACAACTTCACAATCAGTATGTTGTAAAGTTTTAGTTGAATCTATTTTCCATACGTTAGTAACAATAACAGTCAAATTTTTAAATAAATTAGAATTAATTTCTGAACGATTTTTTAATTCTCGTATTATCCAATAAGCATCAATATTGTCCATTAATCTTGAATCTAAAGTATCAGATTGTTTAGATTTATTTAAAAATGGTTCTAAACTTTGATGAGTTGGGAACATGAATTTAGAAACTGATTTAGGATCTTTTTCTTTCAAAATGGATGATTTAATTTGATAATGAAATATCATATCTGTATAACGACGTAACGGTGATGTTACACGTCCATAACCTTCAACAATACCAGCTAATAAATGTGGTATAGGTAATGTTGAAATTGAACCTGAAGAAAATGATGATAAAGACTTAGCAACATCAATCGAAGTTACTTTACCAGTAAGTGGATTCCTTTTATTTAATAATTCTTCAACTAATTTTGGATCTTCATTTTGTGGTAATATTGATCCTCTAAATGGTCCAGGTAAATTTTTATCTTTAAAATATTTACCCGTAATTATACCAGCTATTGACATAAACTGTGAAACTAAAAATCTAGATTTAGATTCAATCATTGATTTCATTTTATTCAATTTAATTATCGGTTTATAATTCCAATATTGTAATTCATTATTTAGGGGTGTTGGTAATGGTAAATTCTTTATATTTATTTCAGGTGTATAACTTTCCCAATAGATTGCACCGTTATTAACTTTGTTACTTGATATAACTTTTGATAAATTAAAACAATTTTCTAAATCTTCTATTATGTTATTGTCGATAATTTTATCAAGGTTATTTTTATCTTCACTTTTATCTAGTAATGGATAATGTTGATCATCTACTTTAAGTTCATTATCAAATTTTAAACTTTGATCAACTTTATCATATTGTAAAATTTTTATATTATTTATTATTGATGGTTGTATTTTATAATCAATAATATGAGCATTCAAATTTAATTTAGCTGAGAATGTTAAAGCTTTTTGACCTATTCCATTGTCTTTATTAGCACCTAAAGAAAACACATTCATACATAATTGTGGTGGTAACATTGGTATCGTTTTATCAGGTAAATATAAAGTCGTATTACGATTTTTGGCAAATAAAGAAATCTGATGATTAAACGGTATTAAACTTGTTGGATCTGCAATATGAATATGTATCCATCTATTACCACAGTCATCTACCTTTTCAATTGATAGTCCATCATCTAACTCTTTTGAATTAAAATCATCAATAACATATACAGGTAATTGATTAAAATCTATTCTATAGTTATCTAAACCATCATTGACCAATGATTGACCATAAATTTTATTACTTAATGTTACTGAATGCTGCGAATTAGTTAAATCATTAAAATCATTTAAACTTTTTTGATCAATTACTTTAATTTTATCGTCTAAACCATCATTTGACCTAACTAATTTACTTTGACTATTTGCAATTTGAATAGTTTCCCAGTTTGTATAAACTCCGACATCCTGTAAAAATTCAAAACCCAATGATTTCCAATTCTCTAAAGTAACATTGTGAAATTTAGTGAAATTTTTTAATAAAACACAACATATAGATTCATATGGATCATTTAAGGGAGTATTTAACTTTTTAGTTGAATCTTTTATAAAATTTAAGATATTTTCTTCCTCTTGACTAAATTGTAGTTCAGTTGGTGGTTTTATAACTAATTGATCATTATCAAATTTTAAATTATTTTTGAATTCCATCAACGACTTTGATTTCTTAATAAAATTGTCAACTATATCCATATTATTTATGAAGTAATTATTAACAATTTTGATTATATTAACTTCTGATTTAGGTCTAATGTTAAATGTAAAGTTCTTCATTCCAATTAAATTATCTGACATATCAAATTCTAAATTGTAATTGTATAATAACTTTAATATAGTCAGTATAGTTAACTTTGTTGGATGATGTATATCCATTTCAATATTCAAAAACTCTAATAAATCATAAGTAATCCACTTATTAAAGTTTTTTGATGATAATTTATCATAGATTTTCAAGATATCTTTATTATATCTTCTGATTTCATTATCCAACTGTTGTAATAATTTACGTTGTCTTGTTAATATTTTAATTTTATATGAAGAAAACCTATCAAATTCTGCATTATAAATCTTATTTTGATTATCTAAATCAAACTTTGCATCTTTAACCATTTCTTTAAACTTATTAAAATTTATTTCATCATTTTTCAATATCGGACAGCTATAAGCTATTAATGATTCAACTATGGGCATTATTTTACCGAAATTATCTAAATACCAGACTGATTTCCTACCATCTATAATTTCAAATCCAATTATAACACCATACGATTTGGCTCTTTTAAGAACATTAATACGAATACTTAATATAAATAGTAAGAAAAGACTTTACTTTGGTATTAATATGAAATCACCTAATTCATGATCTCTTAAAACGTGTTCAGTATTCCATAAATATAGATGATTATCATTAACGAGATCTACTTTATCAAAATCACCGGTAAGATTATTCATATAATTCCCAGTTTTCGATTGTTTCAAACCCCAAGTGTGGCCTGTCACAGAAGCATTGACGACTTTCAAAGCTAATTTCCTTTGATCCTTAAACAAACTTTTGGTTTTATGATTTATATTTTTACCTTGATTCTTATATAACTGCTTATTCAAAGTTGAAATATGTCTATCTACGATTCTACTCATAATTACGTGTTTATTTATCTTGTATTCCAATTTTTATTTTTTACTCAAGGAAGAAGACAAACTGGAGCTGCCACAAAAAATTTTAATTATTCGTACGAAATTTTTAATTTTCAACCGACATCTAAACGGCTTTACACGTAGACACTAAGTACATATATATCCTTATAATCTAATTACCAATAAAATTTTATACATCAATATTTTTAATTTTCATATACTTTTATGCGATGTTGAAAAGTTCTGGACAAGTCACAATGACTAACGTCATAGCATAGGAATAAATATGAAATTTGTTATTAAACAGTAACGATAAATTCAGAATCGACCTACAACATAGAGTCTAATAATGCCTCCGTTGTAATTTTATATAATAGTTTACAAATATTTTGTATTATAAATTTAGTCATCACTGTTTTACTTTAGTCATTCTGAGATTACATGAGGCCGTCAAAACTTTTCGGCCAGTCTTCACCGAGCTTGAACTTAAAATTAAATTTTTGAACATTTGTTTTTAATTAGCGTTATAGGTTTGAAAATAAATAAATGATAAATATTTTTATATGAGCTGGTTAAGTAGTTATTTGCCAAACTTTAACATAACTTCGTCTTTGAACTTTCAGAAAGTTCAAGCAGACGATGATAACAAATCTTTTAATAGCGGCAATGACGGGAAAACTGTAAACATTGAAGATGACATAGCTAGTAATTATAATACAGCATCCGATTCTCATTCTGTTTCCACTTCCGATGATTTTAATCCGGCTACACCCAATTATAATAGGTCACCTTCGCCTGTTTCATTTATTGATGAACCAACACAGTCGTTGACATTGCCTTCGACCTCTAGTAGTGGCAAAAAGAAATTATTTAGTAAACTGTTTAATAAACGTTCACAATCAAGATGTTCGACGCCTTCACGTAGATTATCCGTTGATTCAATCCCTTCAATCGTTAGGACTCATACTCATCGTCAACCTTTTAAGTCTTTCAAATGTTTATATTTAAATCAAGTATTACCTCCTCATAACTCAAATTTATCAGCTTTACCATTAAATTTGGCTGAAAAAGTTAAGAAATCTAATCAAAACTCCAGTAGACCTCAATCACCTACAAACAATGAAAGTCATTCTAGATCAGCTTCTTATGATGAAGATGATGCAATTTATGATATAAGATTCAATTTTGATGGTACATTATTAGCTTCTGCTAATTTTAATGGTTTAATTAGAGTTCATCATTTAAATAAGGATACTAATGAATTTGATGAATTTAAATTAAATGAATTTAAAGATCACGCATCAGGCGTTGGTCAATTAGATTGGAGTAGGAATAACTTTTTATTATCTTCATCATTAGATAAGACTGTTAAGTTATGGCATCCAAATAGGTCCAAATGTTTACAAAGTTTTAAACATCCTGATATTGTTACTCATGCAAAATTCCATCCAATTGATGATAGATACTTTATTTCATCATCTTTAGATGCAACTATCAGATTATGGTCAATAAATAAAAATTCCACAATATTTACAACTAGAGTTTCAGAATTAATCACCGCTTGTAATTTTAGTGCAAGTGGTAAATATATTTTAATTGGTTCTTTGAATGGTCAATTGGATATTTTTAAATATCATCATAAAGGTTTACAACATGTTCAAACTATAAAATTGTATAACTATTCAAATCAAACACATATTCATGGAGCCGAAAACCATTCATCGAGAAGAGTTAATTCGTCCAAAAAAATTATTGGTATAAATAATTTACCAAATAATAAAAATGACGAAAAAGAGGAAGAATTAGTCATAGTAACTAATGCAGATAATAGATCATATTTAATTAGTTTGAAGGAGATGAAAGTTCTCACTAGATTTAAAGGTCATAGAAATCGTGTTGCTCAAGTTAGTGCAACTCCAAGCTCTGATGGTAATTGGCTTAGTTCTGGTTCAGAAGATAAGAATTTATATGTCTGGCCAATAAATAAATCGTTTAAATCTAAACATAATCATCATGATTCAATTTTAATTCCAGGTTATGAATTATGGCAAACACCTGAGATAGTTAAATCTACGGCTATACTTAGACAAGATAACGATAATGTTATGATTGTAGGCGGTTCAGATTCTGGTAGAATATATGTAAGTTGTCATAGTTTTTATAATAATAACCAAATTACTTATTCTAAATATAAACTAATACAGGTTTATAAAGCGTCAGTTGTAAATGAAGAGAAAGTACCAGAATTTTCATTGCCAAAACCAAATCAATTATGTGTTCCACCACCACCAACAATAGCATCAATTAAGTCAACTGATAATACTCATAAAAATAATAACAATAATAATAATGGAAAAAGGAATGATAAAAAGATTAGACATAAAAGACCATTAAGTGCATTGCCAATATTAGGAGGTTCATCGCCATTTACATTATCCCCAACATCATCTATTTCACCAAAGAATAACAGACATCAATATTTTTGAATACTAAAAAATTGAAAACTTAAAAAATTTTTAAAAAATGAAACTAATAATAAGCAAAAAAAAAGTTTACATTTACACATCTACAATATCTGTCCACATTTTATAATAAGTTTTGATTAACCTTATGTTCTTGCGATTCACCTTGTTTTGTATAATATATTATTTATAAATTATATTAAATTATTACTTAAGTGAGCAAAATTCGAGGGTTTTTGCGATGGCACACTGAGACAATTTCAATCAATGTGAAAATACACTGGATGTGACTAAAATATAAATGCTAATACAATTAGATGCCTTGATAAAAATCTAGGTACGACTTCATTAACATACTATGGCACGATGCAGATTTAGTAACAGTAACTCAGTTTTAGGGGTATCATTGTTCAAAGCTGTGAAAATTTTCATTATTTAAACCTACGTCGAAAATTTACAAATAATAACAAGCAAAAACACATAGCTAAAGCAAAGACATCCAAGCCACGACACATAAGTATTTTCCGCATTATTTCAGAACAAAATTATTTCAGAACAAAATAAAATAAAATAAAAGCTTCCGAGAATAATTTTTAATTTTTAATTTTGAGGTTTTCATTTAAAATTAAAATTGATTTAAATTTAAAATTAGTCGAAAGGGGAAAAGCATTGAACCACAGTGATATTTGCGCATAAACGTTCAAACTCGCAGTTTTAATTATTAGAAAAATAAAAAAATATATAAATATAGGGTATACATATAGATATAAGATAAGGATATTGAATGTCGTTTAATAATAGATTAAATCCAAATTTAACGCCTACAAGGGCTGCACCTTTACCTCCAGCACCAGCTTCAACTGCTAAGCCGATAATAAAAAACAATTCTAAATCTCCTAATCGAAGAGGTTGGGTTTCTATGAAGGATGATAACCCTATTATGTCTTGGTTGTGGACTAAAAAGTGGTTGGTTTTGAATTCTAAAAGCCTTGACATTTATAAGAACGATGTACGTTTTTTGTTTCTATTTTATATTCTATTTGATTATCTTATTGATTATCTTGTTGATTATCTTTCAGTCTGCAAGTTCGCCTCAATTAGCGATAAATCTAAATGATATAATCGCTGTTGAAAGAACTGATCAGAAACCATTTTGTATAGAGATCACGACGTCAAAAGTTTACTCTTTAGCTTTTAAATCTGATGATGAATTATACGCTTGGTTAGATGACGTTTATAATGCTAGTCCTTTAGGTGTAACGACTCCAACAGATTTCGTCCATCAAGTTCATGTAGGTTTTGACCCTGTTAGTGGTGCTTTCACCGGTTTACCTGAACAATGGAATAAGTTATTACAAACCTCTGCTATTACTAAAGAAGATTATGCTAAAAACCCTCAAGCTGTTTTGGATGT
>JAOPJC010822960.1:0-13211 GCA_025774375.1 Graphium evemon
TTTATTCAATCAAAGTATGTACCATTGCTATCTATGCACTTTTGCCATCTTATAGGTAATTCATTGATCCCTTTCCTTAAAAAACCATTCGGACGGGAATCAATAAAATTTTTGAAGGCGGTTTGGACTGCGTCTTCGGAGTTGAATTTTTTTCCTCGCAAGAAGCTAACAAAAATGTCAAAGGATTTAGAAATACTTTTAAAAACAACAGAACAATCCCTTTTGTTCAGCTCAAATTAATTAAGATTGATCGATGAAAAACAACGATGGTATAAAGAATCCTTAGAACTTTATGTTTAAGACAGTTAAATAGATTTAAACGGCGCCTAAAACAGCTTCATTCAATTTCTTTCAGCGACGTACCAATACGAAACCAATATGACTATGAAAATCACATTTAATTTTACTCCTTAGTTTGTGTCGTCGACGTATAAACATACTTATACAGATAGATAGACAAAAAATATTTTTTGTATTGTTTTAAAGGCGCCTCCCTTTTTTTTAAGAACTTACTTTTTGTTAAGATCGCCAAATATACTAAAAGTGTTGACTAAAAATTTTAGTTCGTTTTTTTTGAGTATATTTTGTTAATGAGAGTTTGTGAAGCCCACAATTATAAATACATAAATAGATTTGTTACTGATATAAAAAAATCTTAAAAAAACTGAACAGCCTTTTATATCGTTCATAAGTTGAGCATCTTTACATAATATTTAGAATTATTATCCTTTGTAATACAAATAAACACATAAGGATACAATTTTTTCTAAGCATATTTTGTCTTTAACTCTGTTTATAATGATGTATGCTAATATTTATGTTAATATTTATTTATAAGTGAAAAGTGTATTTGACTTAATGTTTTAGTTATATTCATTTATATTTTTTATGTAATAATAAAAGCTGTTAATTTTCCAATAAATAAATTATAAATAAAAAATGTGAGTCTAAGGCGTTGTGGTATATTTCAGTTTTAAGTTTTGATATGATTAAATTAATTACGTAATAAAATGAAACTTGGGTTTTACAAATATTCACTAATGATTTTTAAGTATTGATTTCTCAACTAAAATGTCGAAACAAAAAAATCCTACACAAGGAAGTAATTGATCAATTTAAAAACAAAAAAAGAATTTATATTAGCTAGTTCTGTGACCTTTATTTCTAGTTTTCACGAGGAAAACCCAACAAGGTAATAACTACAGAATATAAGACTGTAATGTATCATGTTCTTTAAATAATTAAATAAAACAAAATACATTCAAAATGTTTTTTCTATGGTATGTACCTACTCTTTACTGAGTTAAAATTGTTTTATTACATTTGTCACATAAGTGCTCGTATGGCTACAAGGGAAGAGATATATATTTTTTATGAATAAAAAATATTTTACGTCTTATTTTCATACTTTCGAAATATACCTTAAATAATCAAAATTAGCCAAACCGGAGGACCTTTTTGGAACTATAAATACCGTGGATTTATATATATTAGATTTCTTCTACCTATTTTTCTGGCTGTCCGCAAAACCTTCTATATTCCTTTATCGTATTCCATGGTTATACTCATTTTAAATCAAAAAGTTAGCTTCCCTGAGTGTTGTACGGCGATATTTAATGTTAGCTAAACATGTTCAGCTGAAATCACGTTTAAATATTACTTAATAAGTTTCATTTTAAAATTTGAACTCAGTAAATATAAAGTTGCAACTTACAGAAAACATAAAGTTATAGTAAGCATAAACTTAAAAACAAAATATAAGCTAGAAAATTCTTTAAACATCTTTGAAAATCCAACCTAACTGGTCTTTAATGTAAAACTTCTATTTTTCCTATATTTAAAAAACATTACAATTTTGAGTGTGATAACAAGGCACACTTGTTAACACTTATTAATTTCAATGATATTTTATGCATTTTTGACTTCCTTAAACCTAAGCTTCAAAACCATGCCTCTGTAGCTATGTTTCAGAATTGTTTATTTAACATTGAGAACTAACATTACCAGGCTGCTTGTTACAATTGAAATATATATATATATATATATTATATAGCTACACGCAAACAAGATTTGAGAGTTGACATTTAAGCAAGCGTTGCATTAACCTTTCAAACTGACTAATGTTTTCCATCTCTTTCAAATGAATACCCTATTTCGAGTAGATTTACATGAATTTAGTCTAAGATTTGATACGGTCTACTATTTAAATAATTAACGTTTAACATTATCCTGTATCTTAATAAACTATGGTAATAATTTTAGATACACTGTATATTGAAAGTTGGCCAAGGTTTGAATGATATCTTTAGTCTTATAGTAGATTTTAATCCACTAATTCTAAAAATTACTAGAAAACAAATTAATTTACGAACAATTGCTAAGTTTTGACGTATGATGTGATTCCCCTTATGATACTTCCATCATTTGATGACTTTTACCGACGTGCTGTTGGTCTCTTTAAATACTGTGTATCTATCAAACAATTCATCAAGAAACTAACATAATTTCATCAATGCCGCTTGGAATTATAATTGAAATCTATATAATGCTTGATATTTCGGACGTTATTTTTTATACGTAATCTTTATAGACATATAGACTATTGAGAAAAACATTCAGTAACACCTTCATATTTCAAAATAAAATCAAAATCCTCGTAGATATGTTACTTTTATTTCTGAGTTAAATTTGAATGTGTTTTTAATGATAGATGTTTCACTTTTGTTAGATATTGTAGTTAATGTCAACGAAGAAGTAATGTGAATTAAGGTATAGTTAAACGCCGAGAAAGAGATATTTCATATACACTAAAAGTTAAAGAAGTAAATACTGAATTAAATTAATCAGTAACAGTAAATAAACTGATTAAAAGATGGAATAAAGCTAAAGATGAGCAATGATTATCTTTAGCTTTGATTTATACATAAATTAAGCATAAAGTTTTTATGAACTATATCTCTTTATACATTATAGTAACATACAAGGTGTGTTATTTGAAGTTCATAGTAATTCTAAATTTGTTAAATTCCAATTTATATTTTAAAATCATATCTTATATCCAATCAATATACTTTTTATGCCATTTCAGTAAATTATCTAATAATGCTAACTAGAGACTTTTTGATGGTGGTTGTAAATCACTATTGTCATTAGCTATTGACACATTCATAAATGACTTTGAATATGTATTCAATTTCGTAAAATCTGAACGTGATATTTTTAATTTCATCAACAAAACGTAGAAGAAAAGTTCGAAAAATTTGACATATATAAAGAATTATAAAACTTTAATCATATGATTCCGTCGAATAGTTTATAAACCACTGGTTTTATTTACATAATTTATATAAATTTGAGATCAATGATAAGGGTCCAAAGTCTGCTTTTGGGCTGTATCTTCCCACATAAGGCACATTTAAAAATTCGGAAACAATGGCTAATACAGCCAACTTTTTCTCGATATATTATGATTTTTCTATATTTTTCTACCCTTACTATTTCTATATTATAACTATCAACTTTTAAATAAATATTATTAGTCAATACATTGTTTTAAGCTACCTATATGTATAGAATTATATTAATAACGAATTTAAATAAACAACGATAATATATTTACGGTCAACTTAAAATTTAAAAATTACCTAAATTAATCTACAAATACTAATACCAAGAAATAAGTTTCATGTACAACTGTGTTGTTATTTCTATCAGATGCTATGATTAAAATTTTCAATTTGTACAGCATTATATAAACTTTCAAAAGCCACATATTTTGACAACGACTGCGGATTATATAGCAACAATGACTACATACTAAATGTTCCCTTAAAAGGTTAAAGTTTACTACAATTGCGTAACTAGTAATATGTACACAGTACTCTAACATTCATATATGTTTGTGGAGTTATGTCAGATTATAATGTAAAGTTGTAAATAAGAAAGTACAAAAATTATTTATAAGTAAATTAATTTTTTCTGATTTTGAATATAAATTATATTGATTTTGAAACAACAGCCATATAAAAATGAATTGCTGTCTTTAAATTTTTATTACACATGACTCTTATGTAACCATTAGTTCGATCTGAGGGGTAACATGTTAAATGTCAATGTTGATATATACATATATATACTTTAAAACAATTCAAATGTTAGTCAAAGTAGACTAAGGCTGGAAGATCTAATGTTATCTTATGGGTAGTCGTTAACCCTAGAATAAACACATTGCAATCAGATTTTTGATTGGGATGTTTTCCCAATGTGATAATGAAATATAAAATACGAATTGTAATAAAGTTATGTTTTAACATAATAACACATATATGTTTAACACATTATACTTCATTTAATATCCATCTCTGGATAATGATAAAAAATACACTCAAGCTTTGTACGCTATAATTAATTCATGGACAATTGATTAAAGATAATTATTGTCTTTACTGGCTGTGTCAATTATTACTCTTTTCTTCATACGTGGAGTAACTCTGGTATGAAATGTAATATCTTTCTCTTTTGCAACTCAAGAACGAAAATAGTTGTGTTCTATAAATCGTAAATTGAATAATATATTAAATGAATAAGATTACAACATAATATAATGTAGTCAATCACATATTTCTGAAAATTTTTCATTTTCGAAATAATGTAGGTTGGAAATAGTGGTTCATATTACCAATGGAATATGATAAGCTTTTATTATTTAAAGGGTATTCATTATTTCTCTCTCTTTTCTTGGAGACCAACAGGTTCACCCAGCCAGCGTTAAACTCAAACGCTGGAATTATTGACCTTAACTGGACGATGTAAGTCTCAATTATTCTTATTTCTAAATCATTTAACCAACCTAACTAACCAAACCTAAGAGTTAAGATCACCACAAATGATAAGATTAAAAATAGATAATAAAATTTAAAAATAACGAAAACTAATTGGAACAAGTGATTGAGAATAATTATAAAAATACATGAAATGAATATTTTCTTATAACATTAACTCATATATTAATTAATTACCTAAACTTAAAAGTCATGTGTTAAACATTAAATAATAAACACGGCTAAACCATAATAGTTAAAGAATTCAAAACTAAATTACATAGAAAGTCAATATATAACATTACTAAAAGTGGAATAACATAAAAACTTGTCTTAAAAATTTTTGTATAGAAAGTGAAGAATGGAAAAAAGAAGATTCTACTTTAATCGTAGAGCGAGCGACAACGGTAACAACGTAATAAAATATGATGATTGGAGAGCGCAGTACATCAGGAACGTAAAGGATAAATAAAGAAAATGTCAAGTGAAAAATCCATTTTTCTATTAGAAACTCAAGATTAAAGTGAAATGAAATACTTGGTAATAATTGGATTATTAGCAATAGCTAGTGCAAGGTATATACCACGACAAGAATCCTATGATATTGCAGCTCTTTCAAAATGTTATCATAACGAATGTAAAGAGATCTACAATATGTTTAGTCGAGATTGTCATACAAACCCTAATAGAACTGAAGGGTATAAGACTTATCTACACTGCTCGTGTGAAGCTCTTCAGGATATTAGTGATGATTGTCGCACTTGTATGAATAATGCAGGTTAGTCCGAGCATCAGTTATTTTCCGTAAATTGAATGAAATGTTAACCTTTTATTTCCAGGAAGGAATGTTACTTTATTAACCGAAAACGTGTGTAAGAATGTTGACGGATCAATACCTATATCTACGGCAACATCGCTGGCAACAGTACGTTTATACATTAATAATACTTATTCCAAATAATTAATGGTTACAATAATTCAGAAAACAATGAGCACTCCAGTTTTAACAACTGCTAGTGATACTAAATTACCTACTGTAAGCTAATATGTTAATTAGATAGTGATATAACATTTACTAACACGCATTATGTTTAGGTTTCGAATCTACCATAAAAATACTTGAAATCTAAAATGAAATACAGACAATAAAAACATTATTTCTAATTTAGTAGTTAATAACTACTATATAACTTTGGTGCTTTATATCAATAGTGACAGTATAATCCTTACTTTTTTAACATTATTAGTCAATATAGTATAGTAATATCGTTAAACCTGAAAATCATTAAGATTAAATCTTTTGTATTAGTAACTTGTAATGATTGTAAATAGCAACGTTTGGTTTTATTTAAAATACTTTGTTTGTGCTAAAGTATAAATAATATACTATAATAAATTCACTAGTTTAAAGTTATTTCGATCAAATTCAAAGTACCATCGAAAGTATCATAGATGACTAAAAGTCTAGAGTGAATTGGACAACCTATTAAGAATAACAATGTATAAACTATAGACTTATAATTAGTACAACTGAAGTCCTGATTAAGTTATAAGGAAGTATCTGTACTGAATAATTAAATGAAATATAAATTTTAGATGGTGTGTACAGAATTAAAAACAATAAAATCTAGCAACTTTCCATGCTGCACTTTGAAAAATGGTATTAACTAATATTGTGAAACTATGATAGGTAAGTAGATTGTTGTTTTTCAAATGTATGAATGAATGAAATATAAAATATATAGCTAAAGCGATACAAAATAAAAGCCCGCCCATCTATACTTCTTATAAAATTATATTTTTATGTAGTTCGATTCTGGAAAGATAGGCATTTCTTGACCGTTGTCGTAAAGGTGTTTCGTCTCCAGACTATGGCTGTACAGCATGACCACCAGAAGTCATTACGCGTGAGAGCACTTGTGGTCTGAAAAATTCGTATAGAGCTTGTAAGGTTTTGGCATTGCGTAACATGGGACCCAAATCGAATCTTATTCCCAGTGCGTTAATCTTCTTTCTTAATGTCAATCTTGCCTTATGTGTCTTCTGTAGATAAATATTCGATGTGATATCGTATCATCTAGTCGGCAATTGTTGCACTTAGGATTTTCAGTTAAGCGAAATCGGTAACAGTAGGATTTAGTTATGTGAAGGTGACCAGTGCGAAGCTGTACTGCTAGACTACGGGTTGCCCTCGGTAGATTCTCTAACAGTTTAGCAGTCTTTATTAACGTCAATTTATCCACAGCAAGTCTTGCTAACTGAGATGTGATTTCGGCTAAGTGGTTCGCTTCTATTCCCATAGGGGCTGTGAATTGTTCACGTAGACCACGTTTGAGTGTCGACTTTGAAGTTTTCAGTTAGAATTCAATAGGTAATTTGTTCTCAGTTTTTATTCTTCCTTCATGAAAACCATGGACGGTCATCATCAAAATTCAGCAAATTCGTCAGATGGGTCCAAAAGCCCATCTAACGAAACCGCAAGAGCTGAATTTCCGCCAAAATATAGTAAGTCAGATTTCACGTTTGAAACTAACGGAGCAACGCCTCCTCAATTTAGGGTAGACGCACCAAACGCGCTACAAGCAGTGAAAACCAGAGCAAAAAGGAAAAAACTAACAAGGGAGGGTGATTATCACAGTAAAATTCACTTGGATGATCAGGACCTCTCCAACCAGATCACCCCGTTGATCCAAAAGGTTGTCGAGTCGAAACTTACGAAGGTAGAAGAGTCCATGACAGAAAAACTGAAAGGACTCCTGGACATCAATCAAACCATCCTCAAGGAGATCCAAACTATCACAAAGGCGATCAATGAGCTCAAGGCGGCGAAGGAAAACCAAATTGAAGGCGTAATTAATGCTCCAACAGCACTCACATACGCTCAAGCGGTTTCTAACTCCACCACCGGTCAGTATAAAGTCCCTACAACTCACGAACTCACAATCACTCTACACCAGGTAGATCCTAAGACTCCAGTATTAGCTGAAGACCACTGCAACTCCATCCATATCAAGAAAGTTATGGACGATTCTATCTCTCAAACAATCGGCGACAAACTTGATATAGATAAACACTTCATCACCTCAGCGAAACGACTCCCAACCCACACCATCAAGCTCCAAGCACAAAATATGCAAGTTGCAAAATCGCTTAAAGAAAATAATGACTGGGTTCCCTCAGGTTTACGATTGCACGCCATTACATATGAAGTAGCAGTCCTGAGAGTACCTGTACTCAAAGACCAAGAACCAAGTGATATAGCAAAAGAATTGATGGAACAGAACCATTTTATTATACAAGATCAGATTGTATATGCCAAATGGGCGAAGAGACAAGCAAAGAAACAAAAATTTGCTACTCTCAAAATTCAACTGAAAGATGCAGAGGCAGCAAAATTAGCAGTCAGTATGGGACTGAGCCTAAACGCGGAACTGTTGCGAGTAGAACCAGCTAACAGGATTCCGCGCCAATGCACTAAGTGCGGAAAAGTCAAGCACACCAGACGTGTTTGTCGCTCTGAGGCCTTTTGCTTTATTTGTGGAAGCAATCACGAATATAAAGAGTGTCCAAACAAGTGCAAGGTCGATCTCAGACAGGAATCTGGCTTGAGAACCTGTCCCAATGCACCAGCCATCATGTGTGGAGGCACAGAAAAGTGCACACACTACACAAATAAAGTATGCTCCAGCTGCCCAGAGGCAAATAGATATGATCACTCTGCCTTTGATATAGAATGCCCTACTAGAAAAGCCTATCTTGCACAGATTGCTGAACAAAGCAGACAATATAGAGCTTTCCTAGGAGATGTACGCATTGATAACGGTCATGATTATAGTGGTTCTGATTATGACAACATATTACAATCATCACAATGAATATAAGTACTTTACAAACTCTATCTTACAACCTGCAGAAATCACACACAGTCTTTGATTCCTTTTTCAACAATCCTTTAACCTTACAAGTACCAATTATATTCATACAAGAACCACCAATAAAACCAAAATCCGAAAACCAGATGCGAACCTGGCCCGGCTACAACATAATATACATCTTGGCAGTCCCAAACAAAGATGGCTTGATGAAGTAGATAAGAATTGGCCCCTTCTAGGAAAGATGGATGTACAAGAAATGGAAGAAGCTAAGAGACACTTTTGACCTAGTAGTAGGAGCTGGTTTAACATATATACATTCATACATAAATACTATGTACATATATTCGGTTACCAATTGGTCATGAATATTTGTCCTGGATTTCCCCTCAGGACAAATCTTGCGACGCTAAAGTCTACCAATGGTAACAATCAGTATCATGCTTATTTTTCCTTATTCTTACGCGTTATTTACTACGTTTCATAATTTTAATAATTATACACACAGCCATACAGTATTGCGACGAAAAAAAAAAACTTTTAATAATGGGTTTGTACTCAAAATCAGCTCACGATGTGTCTGGGATACTGTTCATAAATATTAATTTACGTGTACTCGCAAACGTTGTTTGACACTGACGGCATATATAATTTATGTTCCTGTTTAAGCAACCAAACTCTATTGACATTTATTAGGGCTAAGTACGTAAGTTAAGGCTTTGGATTATCTTTTATATTTATTAACTTAAACTAGCTTTTTATATGTGTCAGTTTATATGTATTTTATATAAAATTAACATTCCCGAAGATAAGATACAAAATCTAACTAACACCATTAATTTACACATTTGAAGTTTCTCTATTTAACTATAAATTATTATAATTTTTTTTATTTTCATTACGATATATTAATATTATTTGAAAAACTAAAATACTGTAACAATTATTTTTAAAATACATATTATCTAATAGTGTCAAAATAATATCGTAATCCATTGTATTTAAATCCGATCATATTTATATAGAAGAAAGAAGAAGATGTAAGATACTTTAAAATAATGCATCCAGGCAAATGGGCATAGTAACCCGAAGGATACCAGGGTGTCAACGTCGATGTATACCACGTAAAAGATAGCGGGATGATTTTGACATCTTCTAAGTATAGAGTCAATAGACTGGCCGGATTATTTTTTAGACCGCTAAAAATTAAGAAAATTTGTGGAGCCTTTTGTCCAGCAAGAATATGTCACCAAATAAGAAGGCGTTGATCCATTAAATAGTTGGTTATGGAATATGTTATTACATTCAACAGATTAATAGTAAAATATAGTTTCAAGTTTAATAATGCTATATCAAAAAGCAGACCAGCTTTACAGTAAAAGGCGGATAAAATCGATGTTTTAGACATTAATGATGATCGTCTAGTTCATATGTTCATAAATGCTCGCCTTAACGTTAAGCAGCAGAAGCTGCTGCTGGTTCTACCACCGAAAGAACTGTTTTGTTTATGAGCCTATTTAGATATTCTTGTTTAATTTAAAGTACCCTACGTAAGAATACTTTGAAAGCAAACAAAAAACTTATGCGATGTTTTAGAGTTAATTTCCCGGCTAATAAACATGATTCAAATATTAATTTCTTTTCTACTCTCATTAATTTAACATGTATAAATGATCCATGAATTAAAGGACATACGATTGAAGGCAAAGCGACGGGTCAAAGCTATAACGATTCAACTGATACCCTTGGAGTAATACCAACGTTCCGACCCGAGCGACGTAGAGTTAAACGCATTCCGTTCCTGCATATTCATTGCGCGACGGAGTTCAAACATAACTAGGGCTGTCACTTATAAAACCATTGACAGCAGAGGATGCAATTAAAAAAAAATCATGAGACCACTGATGATTATGATGACTGGTTGGCACAACTGCTAACACTTTGGCTGCGTCGTCGTTGGTCGTGGGTTCGATTTCCAGTATTGTAACTTGTATTTGTAACACAAGACTTATAAAAGGTCAATGTTTCAAAAAAAAAATCAAAGAACCAGCTATTTGCAAGCTATACAAATATTTAATTCGGGTGAGAATCAAACCCACGACCAATGACGACGCTGCAGTGCCAACCGGTCAAGGTATTGTGGGAATCATGGAATCAGTTTCTGCTGACATTTTCCAATTTACGATCAGTTAAGAATATTTGGTGAGTCTTTTGTATACCTATTAACATACCTGTGTTTGAAATAAAATTTGTCATTGTCGAGTACTCAAAAATTTAGCCCTTACCTAATATTCCTCAACACGGCTTATGGAGCCTTCTTTTAAAAACTACGTCGAGATAATTGAAAAGTAGACTTTTTTAATTATATCATATACATTTTATTACCAAAAGACGTAAACGTTACGCGATTTCAGCATTCCTGCTATGTTATCAACCGCGCGAACCATGCAAAGATAACTTTGGACATACATATTTTTAGCTAAATCAAGATACGGATTTGTTATTATGTATAAGAAATGTTAACTGAGGATGTATGTACAAGCTTAACAGATTTTGGAATAATATTAAAAATACATCAGATTTTGTTCTAGACTAGAACGACTTAACAGATAAAAGTGATGTAACCGTGTATTTCTAAACTTATCCCACAACTGGGCGAAGGCCTTTTCTAGAGGGGCATAGTCGTGGCCCTAATGCGGATTACCAAACTTCACATATAAGACTAAGCATAACCATTCAGCGAGGCAATGCAGCCAGCGTTATTGGCACCATTCCACGCAGAGTAGGTTTGTTAGATTTGTAGGTAGGCTTAGTTAGAAATAGTTTTCTTTGTATATAATTGTTATACCCATTTAAAAAATAAAGTGAATTTAAAATAAGTAGAACCTAACAATAATCCATTCGTTGCTATTTTTACTTATTTAGTGATGTGAGACTTTGCTTAATTAAAATAAGTTTTACGCCCTGTTTGAGAAAGGCACAATCGTTGTAATCTTGTCATCCAATCATGACAAAACAAATATGCAATTGACACAAACTTTTTTGTTTTCAACCATGTATATCCACTTAAAATATTTTACCGAGTTCGAGGCACCAATTAACTTTTCCTTCAAAACAAGTTTCAGTCAGGATATTTCCTTCACCCTTTCCGCTGAGCAACACCAACCCTCTGTCGCGGCATCAGCACCAGCACAACGACAGGAACGTCGTCGAGACCCTTCGACATACAACCAAAAGTCAACCGAGGAAATCGATCTCCAAACGTTACTCGTGAACTACATTCGTGTGCTGGCCAATGACAGGCGCAATGTCGCGATTACGCTTCTCAGCATAGTAGTTGTATTCTTCGCAATTGGCAGCGCTCGAAATCCAGCGCCTGTTTCGGAGCTCCGACCATTTCCACACGATATGTTCGATTCTGCGTCGTCTCCCGTGGGAATGGCCCAGCAGCAACACCCATCCGCAACTTTGCAGAACGCCGTCCCTTCATGGTCTGCAAGTACAGAGAAAAAGACAGAAGATGTGTCGAGCTCCATTCCTACATCGGTCGTGCGCTTGTCGCAGGTTCCTGCATATTCCGAGAAACCGATTACTGGGTCTGAGTCTACTGCAACCATGGCGCAGGAGTCTTCCACAGGTGTGGACAATGCAGACAATCAGGTTCCAAGTCCAGAAGATCCGGGTACTTCCGACCATCCCGACCACACTACCGCTGCAGCGATAGAGACGCAAGAACCTGTAAGCTCACAGGACACCACTACTTTGGAGCCTTTGGGGCCTTTGGAATCTTCTGAAGTTGAGCCCGGCTATTGTAAAAATATTATTTTAAAAGAGCAGTTTCTCGCCCGCTCTTCTCAGCAGAATCTGCCTTCCAAGCTGGTGTTATCTTTCTTGCGAACTTAAATTCATAATAATAATTATCGATTTAATAAATAATAACAATAATATTGAAATAATTAATAACGACAATAATAATTATTATTTCTATCTCTTTAATTCTAAAATAAGATAAACATAACTTGATTTGACAATGTAAAATTTTACTTTTCATAAGAACGCGCAAGCGTTTATGTGAATAAAGATATTTTGAATTTAAATTTGATTTTTTTTTCTAATTACGCTGCCCTTATTATCAGATCTTAGTCTTGTGTTATGTGGATTATTTATTTTATTTTAACAAGAATCTACAGCATTAATTACATTTCTTATAAACTACCTTATTTAACTAATAACGGAAGCCAATTACAGATTCATACTTTGTTACTTACAACATTCAAACATTTGAGGGTATAATTAAAAAAATATATTTTAAACACCGTAAAAAAAAATATGGCAAGCAGAGACTAAATAAAAGTTAAATTGCTAAGGTTGTTATATTATAAAGGAGACAAATGACTGTACTTTTTCTCGGTCTAATAATAAGCTTGTGTATATATGTACATTGTGTGTGTGTGTGTGTGTGTGTGTGTGTGTGTGTGTGTGTGTGTGTGTGTGTGTGTGTGTGTGTGTGTGTGTGTGT
>JAOPJC010833997.1:0-13152 GCA_025774375.1 Graphium evemon
CCCAGCGTTAAATTCAAACGTTGGAATTATTGTCCTTAACTGGACGATGTAAGTCTCAATTATTCTTATTTATAAATCAATTGACTAACCTAACCTAACCTAACCAAGACAGGAAACAAAATAAGTATATTTTTGTATTAAGAATTCAAAAGGAAGTTTAAATACTTAAAACAATCTTTTAATTGCTAATTAAAATCTAAGCCAAGAAATTATATATTCTAATGTATAAATCTTCAAATTAATTAATTGTAAATACCAAAAAATGAGTCATTGGTGCGTACGTTGAATCTCCAATCAATGTACTATTCAATTGCTATTTAAATTTGTAATTCTTCATCTATTCATCCTTAAATTTTTCATCTACAAATTTCATTGAAAAAAATCGATAATATGCATTATGATTTCATTGATATCGTTACGGTCCATTATAACCGAATGTTATTTACAAATGATTAAGACTGTCATTTTTTTTTTGTTTTTAAAAATTTAAATATGGCTAAAAGAAATCTATATTCTATTGGTCCAAGTGGTCCACTTAACTCTTTGAAGTGCTATTCAACAGAGTTGAATTTAACTACGGATTATAAAAGACTTGATGAAAGTACTTGGAAGTTATCAGTAATTAAAGAAAACTTAATTGAATTAGCTACTATAACTTTAAGAATTAATGATGACAAAACTATTGGAACTAGTGCCTTGTATCGAGTAATTATCTTATTATCATTTTTATCTATTATTTCTAACAATTATCTAGAGTGATATACTTTTTCGTTCATTTTGGGTAAATGAAGATTGTTTGAAAATTGTGAATGATAGGCCTTTAGAATTAAGAAAGGAGAAGTCACCTTCGTATATATTCTCAGCTAATAAAGTAGGTCATGATTTATTTCTTCTTTCGTAACACTAAACTACTTTTACAGATTCGAAACCAAAACCATCCATACTCTATTTCTGCAGAATTTATTGATGGTAAAAGTAGTTTCATTCGTCCGAGCACTTACTCAGAGTTACATTTATATGATGATGATTTGAATTGTGAATTAAGTTTCATTTTAGTTATAGCTCATAATTTTATCAATCAAATTGTTTGGAGTAAAGACCTTGATCCTATAGCAAAGAAGTTTGGACTAACTCAACATAAGAAAGGATCACCTAACGATTTTATTGCTTCAGTTCCAACTTAAAATATGATTTCGTTGCTTTTATACCGCTAGTTTTTTTCGATTTATGACATCACATTTTAAAATATCGTTATAATCAAATACATTTTATTTTGTTAAATTCAGAAGGTAGCTACACAATCGAACATTCTAGAAATATCACTGTTTGAAATAGTATTTGTAGCAGTTTGCCTAGGATTTACGGAAATATAGTCGTTGTTATTTAAGTCAGATCTGATTAATTGACCATTATTAGGAAAGTCGCCTTCTTCAGGTATTTTTCCAGCAGCATTAGTAGCACTATCTGCTCCTATAGGACTACAATTATCACAACTAACTTTTAAGTCATTGCAATCTTCTCTAGTTTTAACTGTATATCCTACAACTAAGCTCCCTAATAAAATTATTAAAGGTGCTGTAGTAAGTATAGTGCTAAAAGACTTTCTAGAATAAGATAACATAATCATATATATTGATATTAAACTAGTAAAAGTCAGTTTTGAAGAAAACTTTTCTTTTTAGTTTCTTAGAAAGAGGAAATCTTTTATTTCCTACCGAGTGTCTACTTAAACAGCTGACCACAACTATACTTGCATATCGGTTATTAAGTTACATATTAAGTTACATACTAAAATATTAAAGATTATATGTGCGAGAGAGGTTGGAGTATACTCATACTTTAAAATAAGGCTCTTACAAAGCTTAAGTAAGCGAAAAGAAATAGAGTATTGATTGGGTAGAAGAACATTTCTTCTACAGTTATGTCTATTAAGAAATCAAGAAGTACCGTTCTTTTATATTCCAATACACTTAATATATGCACAACGGTCGCAGATTGCATGTGTTTTTATATATTAAAATTAAGATGTACCTTACTAATAAATTTAGTTGTAAAGCAATGATATGTTGATAATAAATAATTTGATAATGTGTTAATCATGTGTTTCTCTCTTAATTCTGATCACTTTTATTACAGTATTTATATGATTATAAGATACGGATAGGCGATTGCATAAAAACCAATTGTGTAACTGAATAAATAAAACATGGAATAATATATGATCTGTCAATATTAGGATTTCGTGAAGAACATAAGTTATGGTTTATTATTTTTACAAAACTGTTAGGGTTTTCATTGATTTTCTATTTATTTACTTATTATTATTATTTTTTTGGGAAATGCAAAGACTGTATTATTCAACGCCAAGACTGGTCAGGCCGCATCAATATACAGATGTTCCTATCATATCAGATAATATATCAATGATATATCTGATATATTTGTATGAATGAATGAAATCAATGTATACATTTACAGACAATACAAAATTAAAGAGATCATATTGTCATGTTGTATGTTGCTTAAAATCAATTTATGTAGTTGAGCAGTAGCTTGATAAGCGACTGTGAAACGCTATCCCACCGGAAACATCCACACATATTACGAAAAGATTAGATATTATGAATTTTGAATAAGAGGAAGAAACTTCACAATACCTATATTTGAAACTACCACACCATAGGGACACTAAAATCTAGGAAACAAGTAATAAAATTAATGAGTTTGGTGTTTGATCAGCTATAAGGAAACATTACATAAAGCTTAGTACAATAGTTCTTACTTGGATGTAAGATTGGTTTGAGATAGAGACTGTCACTAAATAATTAATGATTAACTAGAAGTTGGTTCCCATTGAGCTTGCTAGACAATTTGATGAACCAAACTTTTGCTGGAATAGGCCTTCGGAATCGGAAGCTAAAATATGAACGTTAGAACTCTCCAAGAGGGCGAAAAATATAGACTTTCTAACATTCCCTCAAACGTTATAACTCTATTATCTAGTTCTACAAGTGGTTATAGTGTGACTTGTACCATATATGAAGAAGCAGAATGTCCTAGATGTCGCTCCACAGATTATATTTCTATCTGGGTTTCCGTAAGCGTCTACATCACCGCAAATAGCGCTATATCACCACTGTGTAGCATGAAAAAATTTTTTTTCGCTCAGAGATGATGATGGGCGGAAGCAAAAAAATTATCGCATCCAACAAAATGAAAATTTTCTCATTTTGTTTTTTATCAAATATATAGTTACTTTTCAAAATCCTGTCGTAATCTCCGATAGCTCAATTGGCCAGAGCGTTCGACTGTTAGTAAATTCAAAGCAATCGAGAGGTTGGTAGTTCGATCCTACCTCGGAGAGTTGAAATTTTTTTGTTTTGGAAATATTATTAATGGAATGGATTTTTGATATATAAATGACGTATTTTTTAAAAAGCTCGTTATTCAAAGTATTCATTATGATTCAAATAGTTTTAAGGGGCTATCACTTTATAACTTTTATTTTTTCTGTCTAAACTGTAATAAATCAAGTAATTTACTGGGTAAAATAGCAAGTTATTTGTCAAATCATTGGTACGTTTAAATGCAAACACTAAATAAAAAAATTTTTCAAAACACAACGACACAGTGTGTCTACACTTGTAGTATTGATTATATGTAATATAAAATTTTTTTATTAAGTGTTATATGTCATTTTCGTTATTGATATAGAATATTGTCAATTTACTAAAATTACTTTCATGGAAAATTAAATGATGCTTCATTGATATTCAAAGCATATCTTGACTCTCATTAAAGACCTCATCACTTAATTCTAGATAGCCTAATTAATCCATTTTACTTTGCTATCTAAAGTTTTGTCAAAAGGCTGTAAAATCACTACAAAAATGATTCAATATAATAAGTATTGCCTTAATCATAATTCATTAATGTTAGCTTTATTTAGCTCTTCTATTTAAAATTAAATAAGCGAAAATAATTTATATATATATATAATAATCTCTATAATTAGTTTGATGTTTGTTTTATTTCATGCTTCTGAAATCTTTGACCGAACAATTTACTACCGACTCTAACAAAGTCACTACCCATCTTTAAGGCCTGAACATAATCAAGACTCATACCCATTGATAATTTCAAGTCAACATTAAGTATTTCATTCAAACGATTACGTTCATCCATTAATCTTTTGAAGTCTTCATTTTCGTTACTTTCATCATTTGATGTTGCAAAAGAACCTATAGTCATTAAACCTGACAACTCTAGCTTATCACAATTTTCAATGACATGTTTAGCTAAAGTTATTATGTCGTTTGAATTACAAATCAATCCATTTTTATTAGTTTCATGTGATGTATTTACTTGGATAAAGACTTTCAAAGGATTGTTTCTTTCATTCGATAAATTTTTATTCAACAAATCAGCCTTTTTTGTAGAATCTAAAGCATGAACTGCTTCCAAATTTGGTATATCTATTATTTATATGAGAAATCAATATAGAATATAATTCACATTTCGTTCTTACTAGCTATAACTTTACATTTATTAGATTGTAAAGCACCAATGAAATGCCATCTTATATCTCTTGGTAACTAACAATAAGTCAATAACTAATTAAATACTTTAAAATGTCACTAACGCTGTTAGATTTATCTAATAATTCTTGTACATAATTTTCGCCAAAATCTCTTTGAGAAAAATCATAAGCTGATTGTATATCAGATGCTGGCTTATACTTTGACACAGCGATTAGCTGAGATTTCTGGTTATACTTCTTAATTTCATTGCGGACTATATTAAAATTTTCTAATAAATGATTATTACTTGTGCTCATAAATTTTACTCTTCTTATCATTCAATAAAGACACGCGAAGTAAAAATGATAGATGGATTGGATGTTTATTATATAGCAGTCTTATTATGGAGAACAATATTATATATATTCTTTCGTGAAATAAAGCCTAGAGGTACTTATAAAATTCCTACTGAAGCACCGGTAATTTTTGTAGCTGCACCTCATCATAATCAAGTTAGTAAATAATAACGCATTAATAACAAGCACTGAAAGTTGTTTAGTTTCTTGATCCTTTGCTACTTTTTTCTGAAGTATTGCGTGCAAGTGGTCGTAAAGTCTCTTTCTTAGTTGCTGAGAAATCAATGAAGAGATTTTTCATTGGGGATATGGCAAAAGCGATGGAATCAAGTGAGTAAAACTATAGTGCATCTAAAATCTTTTTAACAATGATTAGTTCCCGTAAAACGTGCGGGTGATCAAGCTGAATCTGGTATTGGAACTATTTATATGAGGTCATCAAGTGATTCTAAACATATATACGGAATTAATACTAAATTTACTAAACAATTAAAACCAAGAATGTCAATAGGGTTATCTTCTTCTTTAGGTGGTGCTACTGGTGAAGTTTTAGAAGTTATATCTGACACTGAATTGATTCTCAAGAAAGAATTAAATAGAGACCAAGCACGTAGTGCTTTGATTTCTGTTGGCGATTCTCAAGCTGATGAAGCTATAAAATACAAAGTAATGCCATATATTGATCAGCATCTCATGTATAAATCCGTTTATGATCGTTTAGAAGCTGGTGGTTGTATTGGTATTTTTCCAGAAGGTAATGAATCCACTTAAACTATTAAATTCTTAACTAATCTTAATTATTTTAGGTGGATCTCATGATAGAACTGATCTTTTACCTCTCAAAGCTGGTGTATCTATTATGGCTTTAGGTGCTATGTCAGCTAATCCTGGTCTTGAAGTTCAAATTGTACCAGTTGGGTTATCCTATTTCCATGCACATAAGTTTCGCTCGAGAGCCGTAATTGAATTTGGTACTCCTAGAGCTGTTCCTCGCGATTTAATTTCTTTATTCGATCAAGGTGGTGATCAAAAACGTGAATCATGTAATCAACTTCTTGATATTATATATGACGGTTTAAAGAGTGTTACTGTTCAAGCTCCAGATTATGAAACTTTGATGGTAAGTCAAAACAAGTACTTGTTTAACTTACATCTAATATTTTATAAAGGTTATTCAAGCTGGTAGAAGACTTTTTAGAACTCCAGGTCAACAACTTTCACTTGGTCAAGTTGTTGAACTCAATCGTCGTCTTATTGCAGGTTATTTGGAATATAAAGATGATCCAAAAATTCAAAACATTAGAACTAAAATTTTGAAATATAATAGAAGACTTCAAGATCTTGGAATAAGAGACCATCAAGTGAGTTAATTAATTTATATGTTATTTTTTTTATTAACTAAAGAATTTCTAAGGTTGAAAGGGCTACAAGAAAAAGTTGGAAGACTGCTGGCCTTTTACTTTATAGAATTGAATTGCTTACTATTTGGGGTACATTAGCTTTACCTGGTGCTATTTTACATTTACCTGTTTTTTTTATTGCTAAGTATATCTCTCACGTAAAGGCAAAAGGTTAGTAACTTACGTCGTTTTAGCGATCTAACTAAATTTTGATAAATAGAGGCTTTGGCTGCTTCAACCGTCAAAATCAAAGCAAGAGACGTTATTGGAACTTGGAAAGTATTAGTTTCACTTGCTTTAATTCCTCTATTGTATTTGTTTTACGTTTTATTGGTAACATATGTTGCCAGAACATACGGAGAAGGTTTAGGTTTATCTGAAAAAGTAATAAAATGGACACCATTTTGGGCTTTATTATCATTGCCATATTTAGGAATATCTGCTTTAAAATTTGGTGAAACTGGTATGGACATATACAAATCATTACCACCATTGTTTGTATCATTGTTACCTGGTAATGAAAAAGAATTAGAGAAGGTTAAGAAAACTAGAATCGAATTGTCAAATGAATTATCAGATATTAGTAAGTGAATGGTTGACTCCAATGATTAATATAGATATGTTAATATAATTTGAATATAGTTGAAGAGTATGGTCCAAAGCAAATGGAAGACTTTGAAAAGATGAGAGTTTTACCTGCTCATATGCCACCACCATCTAAAGGAGAAAGTTTAGAACAATCAGCAAATCAATCACCTTTCCAATGGTTAGATGATATGCTCTTTGGATGGTCAACATCTAAGACAGATTCAAGAGAATCGAATGAAACGTCTCAAGCTGTGTCTAGAGGCGAAAATTCAAACTCTAACAATGACAACAAAAATGTCAATTTATTGAAAGAAGGAGACTTTGATGCTGTCGTATCATTTGTGAGTATTCTAAAAGGCTTCAATTATTAGTAAAACTGACTCTGTTCTTAACAGCTTGATAACTCCCATGAGTACAACTTGAAGAGTAATAAAAAGACATATGAAAGTAAAAACTTTAAAAATGAGAAAGAGGATACCAAAGCCGCAACCACTGCAACATCACTCAATACAAATGAAAATGAATCAAGACATCGTTAAATAATAATAATTGATATAAATACAATTTCGCTAAAAGGAATTTTTGTAACGTTTAAATTTTCTTTACTAATCAGTTCATGTAAAGTTTGCATTTTTATTTGTTATCCCAAACCGCCGTTATCAGTTAAAAAATATTACATTTTAGAAAGCATGCCATTGAAGCTTGCACATCACAAGTAATTTCTATGCTATAGATTTTTAAAGATAAATCCATTGATTAGATATTGTAGATCTTATCATCCTTATAATCGCGAGAATATAGAAAGAGTACGTAAAGATGAAGAAAAAGCTAGGCTTGAGAAAGAACTAGAAGTTCAGGTTAATTTTTCAAATGTAATTAGTTTTATGTATTAAATAAACAATAATATGTTAACATTATCTTTAAGCAATCAGAAGCTCGATTAAAGAAGTTGAAGAAAAGGACTCGTGGTGATGATAGATTATCTCCTGAAATAGCTAAAGAAGGTATAGTTTCAAATCTTACCACTAAGCCATTATCTAATTGGACCTATTAGAAAATTTATCTAATTTTAAAGAAGAATCTGATTCGATAACTAACAAAGATGGTTCCATTAACTTTTGGAGTACAATTGAAGATGAACAAAGTAAGAAATCACGTAAAAATAAAGAAAAAAGAGATACAGAATCATTTGAAGATGGATTGGGTATGAAATTTAGAAGGCCTGCGTCAAGATGGTATGATACTGGTGGTGATTTATCTAAAGCTCAAGATCAAGATGATTTATCAAGGAAAAGAAAGATGAAAGAAGAGTACGTTTGTATTTCTTAACATTACTTAATGATTACTATAATAAAACATTTAGAAAAAACGACCAAAAACTTAAAATATCTGAAGATCCATTAACAGATATACAAGCTGCATTATCAATTCAACCAAAAGGAAAATCACAATCAACTAGTCAATCATCGAAATCAACTAAATCTAAGCGTATGAAAAGAGAAGAGATTGAACATGCTCGTGCAAAATCATTATTGAGCAGTTCTTCAAAAAGATGATTTTGGGTATTTAAATATCATTCATGCATCAAATATTAATATAATTTTAAATCCAAGCTAAAATCCCCATCCAAAGTAACTGTAAGCATGCTACTATGAATAAGAATTGTAATCTACGTTTACGTTCACCTGAACCAACTGAAACTGTAGTTGAAGCTGAAGCTGATGACGCATCAGGCAACAATACATATTTAAGGCTTCGCAACTACATATTTTAATCAAAAAAAATATTCTATTAATTATTTAATGAACGTACCAAGTAAAAACCTTGTGCAGCAAGACAATAAAAGAAAGAAATGTAATACAACGACCTCCAATTTGGGAAAAGTAATTTTGAAACTAATGGAGGAATTACACTGTTTGTACTTGTTAATGAATAATAATATAGTGACATTGTTTAAGATAATCTTACCTCACGAATTTATATCCACAGTAAGCTAATAATTCGACACCACCTGTGACACCTGAAATCCAACCTGACTCATGAGCATTACTTCCATTAGTTTCAACTCCAAGAAGATAACAAATGAGTTTAATTATAGAAAATTCTAACATAGCTACAGCAAATGAAACTGAAGCTCTACCACCAAGAACTTCAGGATGGAATCTATTCTGTACACCAGCATGTATAGCTGCAACTATAATATAAGTTACAACCGACATAACTATTTTATTTTTATTGAATAAACATTAACTCTAAGATTACTTTAAAATCAACTTACATGGAATGTAAAGGTCTGGACTGTTTACGTCTTCTCTAGGGGAGAGATAACCAACATTAACTGAAACGCCATCAGGGCCTATACTTTCATTTCTCAAACGCATCCAAGGTTTATGTTTCCATGGAAATAAAATGATACGTATTTTATGGCCAACATACTTAGTATTAACGTTGAATAAACTTTTAACAATAGGTAAAGGTAAATGTTTAGTAAAGTTTTTATCAACATAATCATGACCTGCAGCAAAAGCACTTTTACCAAACTGAATTCCCATCTGAGTTGTTCCATCGTTCAAATTCCAACTATTTACAGGTTGTTGATAGAAATTTGAAGTTGAAGGGACAGCATTAACTTGAGGTGAATAATAATTAAACTGGTTTTGGGAATATTGATTTTGCGCATATTGATTTTGTGCATAAGAAGCTGGATTATAAGGATCATTCTCTATTGCAGTACGCTGGTATTCTTGGTTAGAATCTATGCTATTTCTAGTACTTTTGGCTAAAGAATCAGGTGTCAAAGGTGGTTTAAAAGCGTGCTGAGGTACAGGGTGTTGTAATGGTACTTGAGAATTATTTGAGTACATTCTTTGATTTTATTTAGTTAACGCTGTTGACAACGTCGTCTATGATTAACGCGCTCAAATTGAAAATTCTAAATTTAGTGAAGGTTGAAGGTAAAACGAAATTAAGGAAGTATTCAATTAGTTTAAATTTCAACAAAAATCTTTATTTTTTAATGTATCCTCCTTCGCCATATGACACTAAGATAACGTTGTCTCCTCCAACGCCTGGTGAAAGTAGCGATAATAATAGGGATGACATTCAAATATATTGGCAGGCTTCACAGTCTAATTTATTACATCAGTTAGCGGGCACGCAATTAAGTAAGTTTAAGTCTTAACAGTGGTATCATAGATACTTAAACCTTATCAGCTAAATTACCACCACCACCACCTTTATCACCACCTCCGATTGCTTCACCGTTAAGAAGGAAAGGTGCCTCTTCTTTGAGTAATATTATTAAACCTTCTCATCAATCAATGCAAGGAAGAAGATCAAAGTCTCATAACTTAGCTAATTCAACTAACATAGCGAACAATGTAGGAACTGATAGAGAAGATAGTGATGATGAATATTCGAGTTCTAAACGAAAGAAAAAGAAAGTTCAAAAAGAGAATACTGAGTTAGATGTCTTAATAGAAAAAGTTCAAAGGCGACTAGAACGTGAAAGGAGTTCAAATTCTTCATTTTCTGAGTATACATCTTCAACTTCCAAACCGAATAATGATAGTATACCACAATTAAATCCATCCACTACTTATACCCCTTCAAACGAAAAACAGAATAATACTCAAAATCAACAAATTCAATCACAAACAAGATCAAAAAGTTTAGGTATGAGAAGATCAACTACATCTCAATCTAATCCAAATATTTCACTACCTAATCAGCGTTTTAAACCACCTCAGATAATATCAAATAATTCTAACAATTTTCCACCAAAAACTCAATCACGATCAAATCAGTCTCAAAATCCAACAATTGAAAAATCAAATAGTATTATAGATTTATCTTCCGATAGTGGTGAATACAGTTGCGGAGAAGATTTAGATCTTGATGAACTTGAACAAGTTTGCGCACAATTTGATTAAAAATTAATTGTTTTCATTGCATCATTTGTACAATCAACTTTAATTTAAATATATCTATGCATGTAATTCTAATTGATTTCTAATATTTTGGTAAATCTATAATACCACCTTTACTACACCAGTTTGCGAGTTCAGGGGTTATCTTTATTTGGCATCCCAGTCTTGAACGCTGGTCGTCATAACCAATTGCATATTGCAACATATCTTCTTCTTCTTCCCTATGAAATAAAGAAAATGGTTTAAAATTATTGAAAAAATTAAAGTATAATATACTCACTTTATTTCGGTCAAAAACGAAGCTGCGTCAGCTGAATCTGGTTCAGGGAAGTACATATGGCATATATGGAAAATGCTCTATAGAAGAGCTTTTCCGAATATAAATGTTTTGCATGCCTTTGAACAATTTTTTGCATTATTAGAAAGAACGTGAACGGCCATTTTTCAAAATTAAGTTTTAAGTATGTTAAATTTTGCTTTATTGTGGAATCCGTAAGTTTAAGAAAAGTCTAATGTTTGTCCTGTTTGCATTTTAAATAACGACATTAGCTTAGGTTCATTTAGCACAGTTTGCAAAAATTGTATTTTTTTTTAATTTTACATGATACTCAAATAAGTTAGTAACATAAACATAGTTTTTTAAGAAGTCACCCCACAAAACTAGATTCGATAAATATTAACTGTTATTTTTTTCTGGTTATAACGTACTTGAGCCTTAGACTTCTGATGTCTGTATTTCTTTATACTTCCGAAGTCTGTATCTTCTTCTTCCTAGTAGTTCCTATCCATACATAACTTGGGGTTAGCTTCTTATCCAACCAAATATTACTTATATATCAGTTTTTCTACAGAAGGACTAGCATCTGTATTCAGCAACTCAAAGGACCAACCATATTTAATGCATGGATTAATGATCACAATATTTAATGGCCTTGAGATCCTTTATCGACCGCTATAGAAGTTCTTGAAAACTGAGACCAACTTTTTACATACTCATTCGTCGTTGTTATTTTTTCCAATACTTGTGTTTAGTTGTAGTTAATATTTTTCCTTATCAATTAGTTGTGTGTATCAACTTTGTAACTATGGCATGCTGTCAGCGCTGTCAGCGCAATGGCACTAGGGAAAAATTCCATATTACTTAAAAATGGTGGTATATAAAAGTGTACATTATGTTGGTGCTCAATAAAAATAAATAAAACATAAATCAAGAAATTTATTAACGTTTGGATCACACAAATTTAAATAGTGGTACTAACCCGGTTTGAACCGTGCCCTCGGCAGCAGCAAAAGCTGCTGGTGGTTCTACCACCGAATAATCTCATACCATTACTATAGATATTGATTTAGATTGATTACTAAACAAATATTATTATACTGCAAGACCTTTTTAATACCACATTCTGCTTCAGTTAATTTTTCGTTCACTTACTGTTTATTACTCAAACGACGTGATACCGTACCGGAAGTAATACAAGTACATGCTGGAAATAACTAACGGAATCCGCCTAGGCTATAGCTACTTCACAGGCATTTACGCAGTTCCAAAAACGTTAGAAAAAAATTATGAAAATAAAAAGGCCTTTTCCCAAAGTGCATGAATAAATTCAATTGTTTTATAATATAGATAATTAATAAAAATAATATGTCTTATGCAAGGGCTACAAATAGAATACTTAGAATAAGAATTGATTTTTAGGTTTATACAGCTAGGTCGCGTAACTTGTTTAACTTATTGTAATTTTATTATAATTTTAATTAATGTAATTCAAAATGTCGTGAAGTTTAAGAAAATTAAATTAAAAATCGCATTACTTATCCTAAAGATTTGATTCGATGGCCGTTTGGCGCTGTTGACACGTCGGCTAAGGAGTCGCTGGTCGTGGGTTCGATTCTCACCCGGAGTAGATATTTAAATAGCCTACAAATTGCTTATTTCGGATCTGGGTGTTTGTGTCTGTAAAGTTTATGTTTGTAAAACGGACTTGTAACACAAAACTTAGATCTAAGAATAAGGGAACTAATTTCTTCAAAAAATAAAATATTTTTACAATGCGAAATAACATTTATCTTCTCTATAACTCTACATTATTTTGTATCTTCTTTACATGTTTGTCAAATTTATTTGTAGCAAAAAATAACAAACACTTTTTTATTGAGGGATAAATTCAAGAAAAGAAGTTGTAGTCGTTGACCGTGAAGCGTATTCTAGAATTAATTTTTATGGAAATGTTTCCGGTACACATTTTGTAGGTAAATACTAGTTTAATGGAGTATTTATAACGCTATCATTTGCAAAATGTGCACATTAATATAGTGTTTCTTTTCTTACCATACTGTGAGCCTTTTGTGAACAACC
>JAOPJC010845036.1:0-13143 GCA_025774375.1 Graphium evemon
TATGATCATATTTCTGTTTACCGTGCCCAGCTTCAGTGGTTTCCAATTCGTCAACGACGTTTCTTTCGCGCTTTGACTACTCTGTATTCTTTCTTAAATTCCTCTTCTGCCTCGACCTACATTACCTCCCAATTTCAATATCTTTGTGATGCCAATTCTGCTTGTGTTGTTCTGGGTAGTATTCAGTTATTTTTAATATCAATAGCGCTCAGACTTGTTTAATTAGGATACACATATTATATTACATGTTATTATTTATTAAAAGGTTTAATTATTTTATTATATTTTCACTTATATGCAGTCAACTTATCGCACTTTACTAAGTGAAAAATGCTGAAATATTTTTAACGTAAAGATATAAGATAAATATTTAACATAAAGATATATCTTATGGATGAAGCAGATTCCTTGTTTTTAGTTTTGTAAAGGCTTTTTGAAAGCAATGTTTTGAACCTGACAATTCTTAAAACAGCTCTAGAATAAATTTAATTACTTTTCTCTTTTATGAAATGTAACGTGGAATCCACTTGAATAAAATATTTCCAGTTCTGAATTTACTAATAAAGTTTTGAATAATGAATACTAAAGTGATTGTTTATATTAATATAATTTGGTCAAATAAAGAAGAATGCAGTTCTTTATGCATATTATATTTGCTTTATGAATTTCTTATCAAGCCTTTGAGGCGTCTTCAGTAGCCCATTTTTACAAAAAAAAATGTTGTGAAATATCGCTAAACTATCTGTAATAAATCAATAAAGCTCCATTGTAATACTTTATTATTAGTAACTGGCATAATTTTTAATATGATCGGCAAAACCATCAGCTCAGCAGTAGAAAATTGCAGCAATTTCCGAGCCCTTTAGATCCCTTGTTTTTGCCTCGGATATAAAATTAGCGCGTGATTACTTTTTTTAATGATGCCTTTTTATCGCATATTTATTACTGGCAGAAGGTATCATCTTTAATACGTCTCTTGCCGTTTGAGCCTGAAGGCCATAGTGTAAAATAAATCAATGGGGTACATACATTGATTTATTTTGCTTTGCTATATATATTATTATGCTATTTGTTTTTTGAAACTACTGATTGTAGGTATCTCAGCGGCGGTGCTTATAGCTGGCACCAAAAGAAATTATATCCATAAGTTAGCGAGACAGCTTCATGGCTTATACGGCAAGCAACTAAGCTGCAATAGGATCTGCGCAAAATCTAACCCCCGTTATATAGTAAACCGCTATAGCTGCGAGCAAAGTCTACTTCCCGCTATGTAAGACCGTAGAATGAGCAATCAACCCACCTGTACATAGATCACAAAAAACTATAACCATAGGCTAAAGCAAGACCAGCGCATATAAATAAACCTACATAATTATTAGATTTAAATAAGCGCAAGCAGGTTGCCGGACATTTGATATTTAAAGTTTTCAACTGCCAAGCAAAATGCAAAGCGGCACCCCCTAGCCCGAAATATGCCAGATACGGCAGCTGGGCGGCATAAAAACTGAGCGCCATAAAACTCAGAAATAAACTATATAAGCTAAATAAAGGCAGATAGATGCGTTCTTGAAATAATTGGGCGGTGGAGCCTATATCAATTTTCATATCATCTTCGATATCTTGATAGGCATATATAGTATCAAAGCTAACAGTCCACCATATGCAAGCTATATATAGCGGGATCAAGCACCAAGCAAAGCTATTTTTTACTGAGGTCCAGCCTAAAAAGCATCCCCAATTAAAAGCTATGCCCAAAAATAATTGTGGTACATAAGTTATGCGTTTCATATAAGGGTAGATAACAACAAAAAATAATGAGCCAAAAGCGATATAAATAGTTAATCTATTAAATTGTAGCAAGATAACTAAGCCACATAGAGCTTGCAGGGCCACAAAAAGCCAGGCTTCTGTTTTGCTTACCATCCCATTTGCAAGCGGCCTTGTTTTAGTTCGACTAACTTTTTTATCGATTTCAATATCGGCTAAATCATTTATAGTGCATCCAGCACCACGCATAAATATAGAGCCTAAAACAAACAAACCAGCATAATATAAAGCTCGGGGGAAAGAAACAGAGCTTTGCAAAGGAGAGGTCAAAGCCATTAGCAAAGAAATTAAGCAAGGCCAAGATAATAATTGCCAGCCAATAGGTTTTTCCAGGCGAGCCAATTTGGCATAAGCCACTAATTTTTCGGACAGATAATTATAGAGTTTGGAAAAATTTGCTATACACACAAATAAACTCCTATTTAACATAATATATTTGTATAATAAATTATGGCCGAATACAATATTTTATTAATTGGAAGCGGAGCTAGAGAACACGCCATAGCTTGGAAGCTTCTACAATCTGCAAAATTAAACCATTTATACTGCACGGATGAAAATATCGGCTTTCACCAACATCCAAAAATTACTATAATCAAGCAAGTTCCAAACAACATAGATTTAATTATTATCGGTCCAGAAACGCCTATATTTGAAGGGCTAGCAGATAAATTCCGCCAAAATGGTTTCAACGTTTTAGCCCCCAGCAAAATAGATTCGCAGTTAGAATCTTCTAAACATTATGCCAAAAATTTTATGCAGCAACATAATATCCCTACGCCAGACTATAAAGTCTTTAAAGATATATCGAGCGCTAGTGCATATTGTCAGCAAGCTTTAGAAAAACACAAAAAACTGGTGCTAAAAGCAGATGGCCCTGCTTTAGGCAAAGGCGTAGCTATAGTTGATAATATAGCAGAAGCACAAAACCAGCTAGAATTATTATTTAAAAATTATGGGCCCAAAATTCTTATAGAAGAATTTTTGCAAGGAGAAGAGCTGAGCTATTTTGTTTTGAGTGATGGCAGTAGCTATCAAACTTTGGGCTATGCACGAGATTATAAAACAATATTGGATGATAATAAAGGCCCCAATAGCGGCGGCATGGGTGCTTATAGTTCTCTAGACATGATCAGCCAAACGCAACATTTAGCTATTAAACAAAATATTGTGTGCCCTACCCTTATGGGTTTAAAAAACTATATTGGTATTTTATTTTTTGGCCTTATATTAACCAAAAAGGGTCCATATTTACTAGAATATAATATACGTTTAGGCGATCCAGAAGCACAAACTATCTTACCCTTATTAGAAAATGACCTAGTGGAGCTGTTTTTAAGCGCAGCTACGGGCCGGTTAGATACACAAACCATAAAATTGAGCAGCGAAAAATCTATCAGCTTAGTTTTGGCCAATAAAGGCTATCCTGGCCCCTCTACGCAAAACCTGCCTTTAGAGCTGGGCGAGCTACAACAGCAAGATCATATAAATATATTTTATGCTAATTTGCAAAAAACAAAAGCAAAACACATTTATAAAACAAAAGGCGGGCGCTTACTAACCATTAATAGCTTAGGTAAAACCAAAGAAGACGCTATCAAAAAAGCCTATAAAGCCATAAAAACTATAAAATTCACAAATGGTTTCTATCGTACCGACATAGGAAAATAATCAAGGCAACAAATTTTTGAGTTTTTCTTCAATATAAGCGCTTAATTTTAATAAATTATTGTAATTTGATAGGCTTTCTTGCGGGTCAGTTCCTTTAACATATACTAGACTATTATCTTTATTTCTTAAATACATAGGTAAATTATAATAGCTAGAAAGCGAACGCCACAAAAGCAAAACATAGTGCAAATCGGCCGAACTACACAAATTTATAAATTCTTCACTATCTTTAAGCCACAAAGCTAAAGCAACATTGGGCAGCGCCTTTTCTTCAACCAAAACCACCAAACCTTCAAACTCCGAAGGTGCTATGCAGCGTGGCAGAAGAGAAATATTAGGTTCTATATGGGTGTTTATTAAAATATGATCAGGCTTTAAGATATATTCATATTTTCGCCCAGTCTCCGCGCACAAAAAACTTAAACAAGGCTGTTTTCTTTTGTTTGTTTTTGTAACTCTATGTTTATTTCTACCACCATTTATAACCGAAATTTTACTTTGCATATAATCACCTAACCACTATTAGGTATCTTTTATAGTAAAATTCTAACTAATCGGTTAATAAAGTATTTTTTCTGGATTTAAAATCTTATTAGGATCTAACATATTTTTTAAATTTTGCATCAAGCTATAGGCCACTGGATCTTTATATTGCTGTAAATTTTTGCGCTTTAATTGACCAATACCATGTTCGGCCGCAATAGAGCCGCCATACTCCACTACTAGCTCATTAACAATATCCGTTATGCTTTCCCAATAATTTAAAAATTCTTTTCCCATATGGTTTGGCGCTAAAATATTATAGTGTAAATTTCCATCGCCTATATGGCCAAAACAAACTATAGAAGCTTCCGGCACTATTTTTTGTATCTGCAGGGGGGCTTCTTCTATAAATTTAGCCATATTTATTAAAGGAATCGATATATCATTTTTTATAGAAACATTACTTGCCTTTTGCGCAGATGAAAGATTTTCACGTATATGCCAAAAATATGCTGCATCTTCTAGCGAATGTGCGATAGTTGCGTCTTGCACCGCGCTATGTTGCAATAATTTGCCTATATCTTGGGCGCAAGATATTTCCAGCAACACATACCATGGAGCTTTTTTTTGCTGTAGCTTACGCCGCCTAAAGCCACTTTGCCTCAAATAATTTATAGATAAATCCATAGCAAAATCTGAGATCAGTTCAAAAGAGGTTAGTTGTTGGCTAAATTCTTGTTTAGCACATCTATAAAATTCTAATATAGAAGCAATATCAGCGAAAGAAATATAACATAATTGCTTATGCTGGGTTTTAGGAAAAAGCTTCAGCGAGGCTTTTGTAATCACACCCAAGGTGCCTTCTGAGCCGATAAATATGTTTTTTAAATCATAGCCCATATTATCTTTTTTTACTAAACGCAAATCGTGTAAAATGCTGCCATCAGCCAAAACCACCTCTAAACCTAGGCATAAATCTCGCATAGAACCAAAGCTTAACACCGCCAGCCCGCCTGCATTTGTAGCTAAATTCCCGCCTATTTGGCAGCTATCTTGCGAGGCTAATTGCAAGGGAAACATCAGATTTTCCTGCTCTAATCTTCGGTGTAAATCACCCAGCACTACTCCAGCTTCGACCACAGCTGTGAAATCATATTTATTTACATCTAAGATTTTATTAAAATGCTTTAAAGATAAAATAATATTGCTAGCTTCAGATAGCCCCGATTGTCCACCAACCAAACCAGTATTACCGCCTTGAATTATTATGGGTTGTTTATGTTTTGTACATAAAGCTAAAATGTGTGAAATTTGTTCACTAGATTTCGGGCATAAAACCGCTTTAATAGGAGCGGCAAAAAAATCGCGCGGAGAAATAGCATAAGAAACTAAGGCTTCTGGCTCTAAAATAAGCTGATCTTCATTTAAAATATTTTTTATTTCACTTAAAAAACTACTCATCGCTCTGCTGCCGCTCTGCCCAGCCGATCTCTTATAGCTTTACCCAATCCTATATCTGGTATTGGTTGCACTGCTATAGTTGTTATATCTGTCCCGTCGAGCAAGTGTAAAAAGCTGAATAAGTTGCGTGCTGCCTCTTTTAAATCTCCACTCTGGCTCAAATTTAAGCTTCGCACCGCTTTATCACTATCGCGGCAAATTTGTTGGCCAAAAGCTAGCAAAGCTTCATGTCTATAAACTTCCCTAGCGTTAAGCCGCACCAAAGCCTTCGGAGCATAATGTGAGCTCAGCATGCCGGGAGCTTCTATTTTGGTCCCTGGGGGGCCAGAGATAATTTCAACTTTTGTATGTTTTTGCAAATCTTCTAGGCTAACGCCGCCATGGCGTAAAATATAGATTTTTTCATTTTGTATTTTTACAATTGTAGATTCTAGGCCGACAGCACAAGCCCCGCCATCTATTATCAACTTTACGCGATTTTTTAAACTTTCTTGCACCGCTAAAGCTGAGGTAGGGCTGATAGAGCCAGACATATTAGCGCTAGGCGCGACTAAGGGAACATTTATTCTTTTAATCACTTCACCAAAAATATTTTGCGGACATCTTATAGCGATGCTACCCAAGCCAGCTAAAGCTTCTGAACTAATATTGCTAGCGCCCGCTTGTGGCAACACAAAAGTTAAAGGGCCCGGCCAAAAGATCTTCATCAATTCATAAGAAATATCATCTATTTGGCAATATTGCTCAGCCATAGCAATATCTGCAGCATGAACTATAAGCGGATTGTGACCCGGGCGGTTTTTAATTTGATATATTTTTTTTACCGCTGCAGCGTTTGTGGCGTCTGCTGCCAAGCCATAAACCGTTTCTGTTGGCAAGGCTACCGCCTCGCCTTTCTTTAAATATTCTACAGCTAAAGCTATATTATGTTCGTTACTATCAACTATCATTTTAAAGGAGCGAAACTATATCGGTGTATTTTGGGCAAAGGCCCATAGGTTTTTATGGCTTCTTTATGCTGTTTTGTAGCATAACCTACATGACGTTCAAAACCATATTGTGGATGAAACTTCGCTAAAACATGCATAATCCTATCCCGGGTGACTTTAGCTATTATTGAAGCTGCAGCTATAGTAACACTTTGCTGATCGCCTTTAATGACGCTCGTTTGCGCACAGCTCAATTGCTCGATTTTATCCCTACCATCTATTATAACATAATCTGGCTGCAGGGCCAATATTAAGATAGATTTATACATAGCCAGCAAGCTAGCTTGCAAAATATTTATTTCATCTATCTTAGCTGCATTTATAGTGGATATCGACACCGCTTGCGCTTTACTCATGATTTCTTGATATAAAATTTCTCTTTTTTTACAGGACAGTTTCTTAGAATCATTAATGCCTATAGGTATATCATTACCATTCAAAATAACCGCAGCTGCCACCACCGGCCCTGCTATACAACCACGGCCCACTTCATCGACCCCAGCTACGAAGCCATAATTTTTATCATAAAGCTTTTGTTCAATAGAAAAATCTGGTAAGCTCATTTAAGCTATCACAATTTTACTGAAATCGGCGAATTTTTTAGCCGTTTGTTCTAGCATTTTCAACAAAGCTAGGCGATTATTTCTTATGCCGCGATCTTCGTCATTCACCATAACATGATCGAAAAACTCACTTATATAAGAACTTAGCTCGCTCAATAGGCTAAAATCTTTTATATAATGCTCGTCGGCCCTGTTTTCTATATCTAAAACTTTATTATACAAGGCAAGCGCCTGGGGGCTGGTTTCTAGCGCTGGTGCAAAATTAGCTTCCACCTTACATTCAGCCGAAAAATTATTCACTCTTTTTATAGCTTGCGCGAAATTTTGCCCTTCAACACTGTCTAAATATAAAATCAATGCCTCTATCATACGAGCTTTATATAAAAGATCTGTGCTGGAAACCTCCATAATTGCATCAACCACATCATAGCGTGCGCCCTCTTCTCGCACATAATTTTTAAAGCGTTCTTCGATAAAGCAATAAAGATCTCTAGCTTCAGTTTCAGCTTTAAAATGGCTCAATGCTTTTTCTATAAGCTCATAAAGACAAATATATTTTTCCTGTGCTAATAATAAACGAACTATAGCTAAAGCGCTTCTACGCAAAGCAAAAGGATCGCGGGAACCACTAGGTTTTTCACCCACCGACCAAAAGCCAGCAATCATATCAATCTTATCAGCCAAGCTCAAAATTATAGATAGTAGATTTTTAGGCACAGTGTCGTGCACGGATTGCGGCTTATAATGCTCTTCTATAGCTTTGGCTACCTCGCTATTTTCGCCCTGCTGCAAACCATAGCAATGGCCTATATAGCCTTGCAAATTTGGAAATTCCATAACCATATCGGTCGCTAAATCTGCCTTGGCCAGCATAGCCGCTCGTTCCACATTGGCTACATTACTATAAGCAAATTTGTTGGCCAGATATAAGCCTATAGCTTTTAAGCGATTTATTTTATCGCTCTGGGTACCTAAGGCACTATAAGCACTGATATTTTGTGCGCTCAGCGTTTCCGCAAATTTAACTAAAGGTTGTTTTAAATCCTTATTGTAAAAATAAAGCGCATCTTCTAAGCGAGCCCGAACAACTTTTTCATTACCTTTGACTATTAAAGCGCCTCCATCTGATGCTTGTATATTTGCACAAATCACAAATTTATTTGCTAGCTCTAGGCTAGATAAATCTCTTGTAACCAAGCATTTTTGATTTTCTTTAATAGTTGTTTGAATAACGCGCCATGGTAGCTTCAGAAAAATTTCATCAAAACTGCCAAGTAAAATTATAGGATATTCAACCAAGCCTGCCATTTCTGCCAACAAGGCTTCATCTTCTACTAATTGCAATCCATTGGCTAAAGCGATATTTTCGGCAGCGTCTTTAATAAGCATCTTACGCCTTGCAGCATCTAGCACAACGTAATTTGCTTGAAGCTGGCTTGCATAATCATCAAAATTTTTCACAAAAAATTGCTTATTCTTGCTTAAAAAACGATGGCCAAAACTATAATTATTCGCCTGCAATCCTGCAAATTCAAAAGGAGCTATTTTCGACCCTTCTGTCTCACTATATAAAACACTCATTATATTGCGTATAGGGCGCACCCAGCTCACATCTGAAATGGTGCTCCAGCGCATAGATTTTTTCCACGAAACCTGCTTGAGCACCAGAGGCATATGTTTCTCGATTATTTCAAAAATCGAAAGACCTTTTTGCACAATATTAGCTACATAATAGGCCCCTTTTTTAGGATCTTCCACTATGTCTGCCTCATCAAGGCTAGCTAAACCACAGCTGCGCATAAAACCCTCTAAGGCGGCTTTGGGCGCGGAAACACTTGGACCTTTTCTGGTGCTTATATTATCTTGCGAATATTCAGCAAGCCCGCGTATATCTAGGCAAAAACGGCGCGGCGTATAATAGATGGTAGCAGCTTTAAAAGAAATGCGTTGTTCCTCAAACATGGCGCAGATCTTATCTTTTATCGCTTCGCCCCCGGCTTTTTGCATAGAGGCTGGGATCTCTTCGCAAATAAGCTCTAATAAATAATCATACATTTTCAGAACCTTTTTTGCTTAATTCAAGACCTAAATAGGCCTTCGCACAGGCATTAGCTAAGCTACGTATCTGCAAAATATAATCTTGCCGGGCCGCAACAGAAAAAGCCCCTCTGGCTTGCAATAGATTAAAAATATGGCTAGCTTTTATACATTGTTCATAGGCTGGATAAACAGCGCCAGATGTTTTTAAAATACGCCATACCGAGGCTTTTAGAGCTTCAAATTGTTTTAATAATTCCTCTATATTAGCTAACTCGAAATTATAGATAGAATGTTCTTTTTCAGAGCGTAAAAAAACTTCGCCATAGCTCATCTCATCATTATATTTGAGATCATAAACATTTTCTACATTTTGCAAATACATAGCTAAACGCTCTAAACCATAGGTTATCTCGCCTGTCACGGGCGATGTTTCTATGCCACATACTTGTTGAAAATAGGTGAATTGCGAAATCTCCATGCCATCGCACCAACATTCCCAGCCCAAACCCCAGGCTCCTAAAGTTGGACTTTCCCAATCATCCTCTACAAACCGTATATCATGCATTTTCAAATCTATACCAATAGCTTCTAATGATCCTAGATATAAATCTTGTATATTTTCGGGCGCAGGCTTTAATACAACTTGAAATTGATAAAAATGCTGTAATCTATTTGGATTTTCACCATATCTACCATCTGTCGGGCGACGGCATGGTTGCACATAGGCTGCCTTCCATGGTTCAGACCCCAAAGCTCGTAGAACGGTGGCGGGATGAAAAGTGCCGGCCCCCATTTCCAAATCATAAGGTTGCAAAATAAGACAAGATTGCTGCGCCCAATAATGTTGTAGAGCCAGCAACAAATCTTGAAATTTTTCTTTAGGATTTAAGGAAGGGATTTGCATAATTCACCATGGCATATAATAAGCATATGCTGCAGCAATAGCATCTAAGCCATTTTTTAGCTTATTTTTAACACGCTTTCTTCTAGCTTCATCTTTACTTATATTTATAGTATATTGCCATTCATATTTAGCTTCAATCTTATTATTATTTTTCCAATAAGCATCCCCTAAATGTTCAGAAACCTCCCCTGAATCTGGCAATAATTGCGCCGCCAAACGCAGATAGGTAATGGCAGTGGCATAATTTTTATTATGATAATAAGCCCATCCCAAAGAATCTAAAATATAACCATTACCGGGTGATAAATCGGCAGCATGTGCTAATAGCTCCAAAGCCTTAGCTAGATCTTTGTTGTTTTCTAATAAGGTGTAACCGTAATAATTCAGCAATTCAGCATTAAGGGGCGCTGTTTTTACCGCAATTTCAAAATATTTTATAGCTTTATCTATTTGCTTTAAATGGCTAAATACCGCGCCTGCTAAATAATATAAGCTCCAATTTTTACTAGCATCACTATCGCCCGTCAGATCTTCCTCTAAGATCTGCGCAGCCTTATTATATTGATTGTCGGATACATAAGAGCTAACAAGAAAATAAGAGATAATATCAAGCTTCTTAGTAGCTTGCAAAGTTTTGTAGTTCTTATATAAACTAGTTAATAAAGCAATAGATTTTCTATAATCTTTTTGTTGCGTATATAAAACAGATTTTTGTATTTGTGCATCGAAATAATAAAGTGAGCTTGGTGCAATATTTTCGAAGATATCATAATTTATCTTAAATTTTTGGGATTTTAGTTTATTATATAAGGTAATAATTTTACTATATTGCCATATGGCGCTTGTATTATCTGGTGCTATTTGTACCGCCATATTATTATAGAACCAGGCCGATTGCGTGAGTCCGCTCGTTTGTAATATAGAAGCTATATTAGCCAGATTTTCTGCAATAGCTTCTTTAGTAAAATTTGCTTTATCTTTATGATCTAAAAAATTGTCTTTAATAGGCTGTTGCTGTTGTAGTTTAGTTAACAAATCGCTGATTAGCAAATCATCTGGATATTGCTCTGCTTCCTGCTTTAAAATCTTTTTAGCTAACGTTAATTTACGGCGTTGCTGCAGTAATTTTATATAATTAATTAAAATTCTATCATGCAATTCTATATTTAGCGTAGATTTTTGATAGGCTTTCAAAGCTTTGCTAAAATATTCTTCACTTTTTCGCGCATCATGCTTATAAGACAGCAAGCCTAAATTATATAGCGCTAGCATATGCATCAAATTTTTGTTTTGCTCACTTCCCATAAATTTCTCTAGCAAAGGCTCTTGTTGAGCTATATTTTCGATATTACGCACTATAGCGCGAGCTTGCGCTTCTTTGCCGTGCACATAAAAAATCCAAGCTTTTATCAGCTCAACAGAAATTTTATCAAACAAACTATCTAAATTGGCGGCATCATTTATAAGTGAAGCATTAAAATGACCGTTCTTCACCCCATGAATCAATTTTATAAAAAAAGCTAACTTACTTTTAGACGATTGGGGGATAGACAAGGCTACATTATAAGCATCTTCAAATTTTTTGTCTAATAAATAAGCAGAAATTAACCTCTCAGCGTCATTTTGCGGCAGGTGACCATTATTATTCAACAAAATACCAAAACCTAAAATAGCTTCTGGCATGTCTAGATTTTTATAGGCATAATAAGCTTTCAAATAAGTGGCACATGGCAAATCCGCCCGGGCCGAAAGAGGGGCGAAACTTAGCGAAGCGACTAAAATTATTTTTACTAGATTATATATTACTCTACACGGCTGATACAAAATTCTATGATCTCCAACAATATCTCATACACTTTGGCGTCTACCTTGTTCTTCAAAGCCATTAAAGCTTGCTCGGCTTGCCGACCATAAGATTTTGCTAATTCAGCTGCCATCTGCAAACTATTATGTTTATGCAGTAGCATCAAAGCTTTAGCGAAATTATCTGGAGAACTTTGCCCTTCACACAAAGATTGACGCCAAAATGCTTTTTCTTCACTATCACCATTTTGCACAGCCAATAACACAGGCAAGGTTATTTTCCCTTCACGAAAATCATCGCCTGTATTTTTGCCTAATTTTGTAGAATCGCCATTATAATCTAAAATATCATCAACTAATTGAAAAGCTATGCCTATATTGCGCCCATAAGCAGTGATAAGATGTTGGGGAGGCGCCGACGGTGGGGGCGGTCGCGGCGGGGTTGAAGGTGTTTTGGACGTAGCGATGGACGAGAGACGTTTTGCCGACTCCTGCATCGTAGTTAGATAGATTCGTCCACGGTGTATCTATTAGGGGAGGAGGCATACCCTGCGATCCCAACAACGATCTTAGCCTCGAGAGACGAGCTCATCGCGGGGTAGAGGCTACAGTAAGGCCCATGGGAACCTGGATGAGCATGACAGCAATACAACAAGATATGTTCAGCAGAACCGAGGCGGCAGTGTCGTGGAAAGAAGTGAAAGCAGAAAGTGAACAGAGCGAGAGAAACAAGGTTGTGACAATCCTCAGAATTACCACAATAGGCAATCCAGCCATCTCACTCATCCTGTCTCGCGGCTGACCGTCACTGACTCACTCCCTTGCATTTCCACTCGTGGTTTGGACCATGGGAGGGCACTGGCAGGAACGACAAAGCATTGATACATGGAGGGTATAACCCATGAGAAATACATCACCAGAGCCGATACCTGGCTCCTAAATTTGTCTTGTATACTACAGGGTACCGAAAGATAGGGCTAACAGAATAGGCAATCAATTCAAAGCATGACTATTGTACAAATGAACAACCTGTACTTGTATATTTCGCTTAAGTTCATTATTCAGAAGGGTCATAACGCTGAACACACCCTGCCCGATTGATATCAAAGCACTCCAACTACAACTTGCTTCCAGGCAATGCCGGCTGAGTCTGAGGAATCAAGAAGCCCTCGAAAAACTCGCCAATCTGTTTGTACTTGTCCATGGTAAAGATAGCAGAGACATCTAGATGAACGTTAGCAAAACAAGTCTAACCGGAGAGACTGCCTGCTCTACCACCATTTTCGCACAACAATGCTTGCAAATGGGCGTCTTCTAACTTTTTTGGTAGCCTGCCACGGTCCTCGTTCTCCACGCTAAAATCACCACTTCGGAATTTTTCGAACCACCTGAAGCACTGTGC
>JAOPJC010856073.1:0-13090 GCA_025774375.1 Graphium evemon
AAAATACTAAATTTTCAGATAGAGGATGTAACTGTATTATTAAAATATGAATTATACAAAGTGATTCGATTTATAATGAACATGAATTTTACTAACTATATAACATATATACTGTAATGGATTATCCACGTTTAATGAAAGGATTTAATTGATTAAATTTTAGTTATAAAAAATTGAAAAGTAGTTATAAAATATAATGGAAGGATACCACAGTCATTGGCATATAAAAGCCAAATAAACCCGCTCATCTCCTAACAAGTTATAGACCGATCAGTCTTTTGAGTAACTTGGCTAAAGTCTACAAAACAATTATAGTCTCTCGGTTGGAAGATCACGGCTCCTCTCCCATCTCGTCCTCTTCCTTATCCTTAATCCCGAAGCAAATTAGTAGTATATAACTCTGTGGTTGTAAGTCTAAAATCGAGGTAAGGATAACATATGTTTATTCAAAATTCGTATCACATGCTATTCTTGTTTCTTTATTGCTATCACCTTTTATGCTATCGCCTTGTTTCTTTATTAAATATAAAATTTTAACAAGTTTTTGACAACGCTTTTATATATACATAATAGCCAACTAGTATCAAGAAATATATTCCTGAACACAACTATTTTAATTGGAGCTAAGAGAATTAAGCAGTCGTAAAGTTAGAATGGTTGGGTGCAATGTCGAGCCGGGCCATAATGCCGAGATTCGATTGCCGTTTTTCCTGATACCGGCTCCTGCACCCATTCGTCCAGACCGTATAATTGTCCTTCCAAGCGCTGAAATCCTCCGTGGCTTTCGATGAGACTGCGAAGGAGCGGACATTCTCTTTTTGAAATTTGGATAACATCTGCGTGATGTATGATGCTTGGTGGTCCACGGCGATCAGAATAGGGCCATTCCCCACGGGACAGTTAGGTCCAAGAAGCGAGACGTAGTTTGGGAAGTGAGGAACAGAGATCCCAAGGTATCCTTGCACCTCGTCCTTCCACTGCTCAGCAAGTGACTTGCCTTTATCACCAATGATTGGGAAATGAGGCAAGTACGAGGTGTCAAAGCCAGTTGCGCAGGTAAGAACATCAAGAGGGTAGAATTTGCCGTCTTCGGTTTCTAACCCTTTCTCCGTAACTTGCTTGATATTCCCGATAACCGGCTCGACTTTCGGATCCCGCAATGCTTCCAGGTATCCTATTCCCGGTGTTGGTCTGCGACATGCCCATGGGAAGTCGGGAATAAGGCTCTGCGTTTGCTCGTGGCCTTGTAGTTGCATTGTCGTTAGGGATGTTAGTTGCTCGCGTGCTATATTCTGCATTTAAGATCCCCTGATGATCAAGGCAAAGTAACTAGTCAGTTTCCGCTCTGTCTGGTGACGGACGTTGTGGTGGTATGCAGGATCATCCTTTGTATAAGTTCTTGAGTTCGTCACCGAATGGAGGTGCAATCCATTGTGGCTGTCGGACAAAATGGTGGAGTTTCTGAACCCGAGGTCGAATGGAAGACATGATTTGAAGATCAGAAGCGCTTGCCAGAAATTCAGCTCACATCTCAAAAAAGCATAGCTGAGGAGAAAGAGAGGTTTACCCATTGCCAATTAACCCGTCTTCATCCCTGACCAATGAGCGCTGGACGCAGTGTCTAGAACTCCTATTATGTGGAAGCAGGTTTTCTATGCTGGTCGAAGCAGGATTTGGAGATATACCACACACTCTCTACACAGCAATGTCAACTTTCATATCAATAATCAAGGGGGGTAAGGATATTAAATTCCTTTTCCTCTCCTATCTGAAGTCTATTTATACTAGACAAGCTAACTTCATTCTGTTTAACTCTGTAGCTCACAAGCAGCGACCCGAAATTCCACAACGTGCAAGTCCAGATCAACCAACAATCTTAGAAGAAACCAACCAAGGTGACACAGTCGCAAATATGCTAGTCTCAGTGGATGGCTCCTGGAGCCCAGATGATATTCGACCAGCACTTGGGGAGATAGTCAAGGTGTGAGAATGATAATTGGTGGGAGAATTCTATAATATCTTTTCTCTATAAACCCTGACATTTGTACCCTTTGGGGACTTCCAATTACTCTGGGGTATATTGACATGATCTATGACAGATGCAACATTGGTCCTTCTGTCATAGACGAAATAATGATTGAATTGCAATAGCATCGAAATTTACTGTACACCCACTCTTAGGGCTAGTTGTAGATTGCCCCTACTTCTGATTCGAAAGCTAAGACTCGTGCCTCATGGCTGACCAGTTGAATTACATGTCTAGAGCTTGTGAATGTATTTCCATGCCCCGCCTGGGAGAATAAGTCTGTTCTATTTAGGGTGTTCCTTGATATGGTGACTCTTCAACTTGACAAACTGCTCGAATCCGAATCTGCTCAGGGTAACGCCACGTCCCGAGTTCTTCCAACCGGTCCAGGCAAGATCCTATAGAGTGTCAGTCATTCCCGTACATATTGGGTTTGACATAATCATATGAAAAAAACCTTACCTGGCTGGGGAAATCAGATCGGTTAATGAAAACAGTTCCCGCCTCAACCCGTTCAACGAGTTTCTCAGCGCTGGCAATATCCTTGGACCAAACACTGGCGGTGAGACCAAACTCGCTGTCATTCATGAATTTGGTCGCTTCGTCATCATTCTCGACCTTCATCACGGGGATGACTGGTCCGAATGTCTCCTGGGTCATAACCACCATGTTGTGGTTAACGTTAGTCAACAAGGTTGGTTTGACGTAGTTGCCGTCCGGTGGGAAGTTCGCGAATGTTTCGTTAGCAGGTGTTTCATCCTTGGCACCTTTGCTGATGGCATCTGCAATGTGCGCCACGACGGTCTCCTGCGCACGCTTTGAGATGACAGGGCCGACATGGGTCTTTTCATCGAAGGGGTCTCCAACGCGGTATTGGCTGAGCACGTTCTTGATCTCCTTGATGAGTGAGTCGTAGATGTTCTTGTGTACGTAGACTCGCTCGATAGCGCAGCAGCTCTGACCACTGTTAAAGATAGCGCCGTCAACGATCTGCTCTGCTGCCCATGCGACATTTACATCATCCCGAACGTAAGCAGGGTCCTTTCCACCCAGCTCGAGCCCGATATTCACAACCCTGTTCACAGCGGCCTTCTGTACAGCCAGACCACCGGCCACAGAGCCAGTGAAGCAGATGTGGTCCACCTGTGGCGATTGAACAAGGGTCTCGACCAAGGACGGAGTGCCGCAGTGGAAGATTTGGATGACGTTCTGGGGAAGTCCGGCCTCTGTAAACGCAGCAGCAACCTGCTCAACGATCGTCGGGGTCTGGGGCGAAGGCTTGAGGATCACCGCGTTCCCAGCCAAAAGGGCTGGAATAAGACTGTTGACCAGGATCAACCAGGGGTACTAGATAAATTTGAAAGAATATTTCGTCAGCACCAGATGTACAAGAAGAATATGCAATGATCCCCAGCATACGTTCCAAGCAAAGATGATCAACGCAACACCAACAGGCTGCCGCTTGATATACCGCTTGAACCCCTGTTCCTCCTCACCAAGCACAACCTCATCCAAAACCGAGCTGCTGATACGGTTCAGATAGTGACTGCGCTTGATGGCCGTCGAGACCTCAACTGGGGAATATGCAATGGGCCGGCCCATCTGCTCGGTCAATTCGCGGGACAGCACATCCTTCTTCTTTTCCAAGATCTCCAGAGCACGCGTGACGATCTGCTGGCGTTGTGCAAGTGTGGTGGACTGAGAGTAGGTTCGGAATGCCTCCTGGGCGGCTTGGGGGATGCGCTTCACATCATCGGGCGTGGCACCGGGGCGGGTGACAACCGGACGATTGGTCGCGGGAGAGATGGTGGCGATTGTTTCAGGCATTGCGATGGGTGTCTTGTCAAGTTATCCGGATCAATGCAGTAGAGTCCGGAGTATGAAGACGGGCAGTCGGCGACGCGGGGAGCATCCGTGATATCTTCCCCGCGGTGGCGGGGCGGAAAGCTGCCTCAGGCATACATTTGGTCATTTGACAGATGCCTCATTCTTCTTCCTTTCTTCCTCTTCTATAGAGCAGTCTGAGGTTTGTGGTGTTCATGATCTCCAAGAGTCATCAATTACCAGTTACTAACTATCTCTGAATGACCGGAAGACCGAATTCATTGGTAGTCTTTGAGTTGGATGACAGTGACGCTGAAGTCAAGTACTCGAAGGAGAGAATATAGCAGCGTAAAGCGGGCGTGATCCATGTCTCGCTCTGATGATCATAAAATTTGGATCGGGGAATGTCTTGTTAGGGTACTTACGTGAGTAGGTATATGAATGACAATATTTCTGTACAGTTCCCAAAGTGTGAACCCTCCCCTGGGTCTGGTAGGCTTCTGGAGACACATAAAAGCTCCAGTTGGTTAATTGGAACCATTAAGTGTTGACTAGCCATTGTGAGCATTGTTTTCCAGCAGCCGGTGAACTGTTCATCCAAGGAGTATCCTTTCAGCGAGGACCCAAAAAAGTAGTCACGCTCTGGAAAGGAAGCAACAGGAGTACATAGACGCCCATACATACATACACATGAGTGCAAAGAGATATAATAGCATAAATACCACTTGAGGCATCCATTTGCTATCCTATAAAAGGTCAAGTCTACAGACTCCAGGGACTAATAGTTTGCATATTTCTTCCCCGTTATCATCATATCAAGCCCTAACCGGTGATGTTGGCGACTTCCCCGCCATCGCCGGTCTCATTGGATGGCTCATATACAATGCCCGATTCAACGCTGCTATTGATAGACAATTTACACTGCAGTGCGGCATGAGTTAAGCGAAAATTGCACCATTCCATTCATCCTAAACTTGAAATAAATTTCCCCCGCATTGCGAATCAATTGTCTATCAAGGTCAAAATATAAGTTAACGTAATCGACCACCGAACGGCGCCGACCACCGAGCGGCGCCAGATTCTACGGATTCTACGAATTCTTTGCCTACTTAACCAACAACAGCAACAACCACCACTATATTTAATTATTATTCTATATAGGTTATCTACTAGTACACTGGCGTCTATTATGGCCAAAAATACCACAATTACTGCACTTCTGTGGCCTGCGTGGCCTAGATGGCTGAGGTTGAGCATCTCTTTCCAGCTCTCTTCTTTGCTCTTCCTCCTGTTGTTTCCTCCATCTTGAATAAAGTGTCTGGCTCTTTCCTTTCTCTTTCTTCTATGCTGATTCTCTGTCTGAAGCTGATGGTTGTGTTGTTGTAATAGAAGAGCATTCTGCATAGTCATTTCTGCACCCTTGATCACCTTCTCCATAGCCTTATCTATCACAGATGGAGACACAACATGCTGCTTGAAAGATGTAATCTTTTTCTTCTGGTGTTCTAGTTGATGTAGATTGACTGGTGTCTTTCCTATACCAAAGGATTGGGTTGATTGGTTGCTGTGAGATGTAGAAGGTGGTGTTGGTGTCTTATAAAGCTTTGAGAGTACCCTTTCTGGTGAGAGAGGAACTAGACCAGTTGCTGTAAAGCCACTCTGAATATTTGATAAGGATAATGCTTGTTGGTGGACTGCTAGATAGATATAAATAAATAAAGTCTTCTTTAATTAAATTCCTTTTTATATCTTTTCCTGGACTCTGATTATATATATATTTCAGAGGTACAAAGCATGAAATATCCAATGGCTGAAGAATATAAGAAGAAAAAAAAAAGATATGTACAATGATCTTCTCTATACAGAATCTATCAAATCCTGCTGTAGCATGACTTCCATATCTATCTAGAATTAATAGCCTGTATGCTCCAGTAGTCTGCAAAGCTGTATATAACTTAAAATACTTTTTAAAGCCATCTAATCTCTATTTTATCTGCTGTCCATCAATTCTTGCTAATACTAATAGTATAATATCCCCTGGCAGCTTATAATACTATAGAGATTAATACTTGGGTGCATTAAAGATAGTCTAAGCAGGCAAAGCCTATCCTAATATATTTATAGCAATAATTCAGGTTACCCACTTTCTATTTCCAGATTAAAGAGCTTTAGTATAGCTTTACTTTTTTATCCTAAATCTACAGATAACTTTAGTAGTTGAAGTAACACCTATTTTAAAACCAGTTTTATCTATATTATAGATGTCTTCCTATAATCCTATACTTTTTAATTATCTTGACACATGTAAACCAGGCTTTAATAAGTTTATGGTTCTTATATTTGGCATGCTGGTAATCATATTTTTAGGAATGTTTTAACTTTAATTCTGGGTGGTGTTGGATATAACAGTTAACCTAGTATTCTCCAATAGTAACTGATTGAGAGGATGATAGGTGTAAAGAGTAGAAGCTGGGCTAGATGGTAAATATAGTAGACCATGTGTATTCCGCATGATAGAAGTGTTGATTCTTCTGTATTTGATAGTTTCTGGCAATTGGCGGGTTTCTTGGAGCATGAGGCTACACCTCGTAGCTGGTTGTGGAGGGTAGTTTCAGGAACATCAAAGGCTAGGATTTTTTGTCTTAAATTGGCCATCTTTAAAAGCATTTAATGCTAATTGAATTCTGTCTTCTTTAGATTGGCTGCATTCCATGATGTAGAGGTTGAATATAGGATAATAGGAGTAAGGGGGTGAAATCTGTAGAATCTGGTGCCGCTCGGTGGTTGATTACGTTATGATAGATTTTAAAGGGAAATAAAATATACTTGAAAAAAGTGCTAAAGCAACTATAAATATTTATATAAACTATTCTAAATCCATATCAGTTTAGAAAATACCAATAGCAATTAGTCTAGTAAATATGTACTAAAAATTTATTAAAGGACATTCCCATGTTATTCTTCTATTATCAAAGTTATAGTAGAGAAAAGAGATTTCATTTGAATATAAAGTCTGTATTTGAGAAAATTTAAATTTTTGGCAAAAAATAAGGGATCCATTCAAATAACCCAAAAAGTATTCTAGCAATTTAACCTAGAACTCTATATTATATCAAAACCAATATTTCAAGCTTATCTTAGTAACATTATGTTCTACTTTATAGAAAGATCATAAGATGACAGCCAATAGTATCTAATTACTTTTTGAAAGGGATTATGAAATATATAATAATAATAAATTACTAAGTATTATTAAGATATTACTAAAGGAATTAAATATTCAAATCTATAATTACACTAATTTTTCATATTTCTATAGAATTAAAACAACCAAGGATGAAATAGACAGAGATGCTTACTTTATTTGATTTTTATTAAATATTTTTATGGGTTAATAGTTGGTTAGAATTGTTAATGTTTGATTCTAAATTGAATAAATTTATGCTTTGAGCTGATATATAGCTTGGAAATAAAAGAGAGCAAACTTGAAAATATATTATGTGAGTGTGGCTTTCCTATGTCTCTCTATCTCTCTCAATATAGATTGCTTAGTAATTTATCGAGAACAAGGTTTATATAACTTTTTTATATTACATCAAAAACAAAGAACAGATAATAGTCCTACAAGTGTTTTATTTCTGTAATATTAGACTAGTTTATGTATTACTAGTCTGATTTCCTTTTAGACCTAAGATTTTTACTACTTCTCTTTTCCTATACTTTAGTAGCTATATACAAAACCCAACATGCTAAGAGTCTTGATAACCTCTTTAACCTTCCCCAATTAACTAGCACACCCCATTAGGAAACATGGATATAGTTTCAAAGGTTACCTTAGTAGGGAGATATGCTTAATAGAGTTTAAATATAGTAAGTTTTAATCAGCTATATATATATTCATTACCATATTCTGATTTTAGCAAAGCCTTGTAGATCTGGAATTAAAGTAGATTACTTCTCTAAAGATAACACTAGTATTCATAGGCTACAAAAAATAATCTAAGATTTAAAAATTGAAAAGGTGCTGCAGAAATTTTGGTTTAAAAATTTCTAGATAATATTTTACTACTTTATAACTACTTGCTTAATAGCTGTAATATAGACTATATATAGAATATATAAAAGCTACTCTTGAAACCAATTATTATTTATATACCATCTATAAGCCTAATATATATATATATATATATATGTCTATTATAGTATAGATTTAATTAAAAATCAATTACCCCTTAGGTAGATGTCTACATTACTTTCTTGATGTTATTTAATCTGCCAAGAATCTTTGTCTTTTTCTAATATTTTCAATTTTTATATAGAAACCAGCCATAAATCTATGATATATATAATCTGGTATTAGATCTAATTATTGATTTCAACAAGTTAATAGAGTTCTGTTTTATCTGTAGTGTAGACTTTTTATAATTAAAGTTGCTATTTCTATATATTGTCTCTAGATTTCCATTTTTAACAATATATATTAAGACTATGTATAGATCTAACAGGAGTAGCCAAGGTGGGTAGTTATAGAAAGCCATGTTATCATACCTATAATCCCACCTCTATAACATCTATAAATTAAAGTCTTAGGTGACAACATCTTTGAACTGTTGAACACTATAATGTGAAAATCCACTACTTTAGAACTACCACAATAAATAACTTGACACACCTGCTCTATTTAAAGAATTACGATAACTGGCAGATATTTTAAGCTGTCTTTACTATCAACAGTAGCTATATATGGAGTAGATATAGGGATAATGGTAAAAGGATAATAAGAGCTACTGTGCATAATGATATCTAGAATAGCTAGTGGAAATATGTGGTATATAATATGGTATTGTATAGATAGCTAGCCAATGCTCTATACCTCTAACATGTGAGATACTGAACATTGCTTGGTGGGTACTGCTTAGTGATCTTCTTTAATACCAAAGCAACACAAGTAACAATAATAAAAACTAAAAATATAGATATTACAAACAAAGACTTTAAAACTAACTATATAATAAGTTTATTATATCATTGTATTATTTATAGCTAAAGAGGTCTTACTACTATAAAATGTTTAAAAAGTGACGTCTATTGATTTTTGATGGGAATTGAGAGTCCAGAGTAGGATATAGTTAATCTACCTAGCAAGTACTCATATGTGGCCTCTTCTGAGTGCACATTAGATGATTAAGTACTTATCAACTCATGTACTCTGTGCTACATTAGGTAGAATATAACCACCTACTGTTGTCTTATTATATGTTATATAGCCTTGTGCAATTAGTCCTTCAACCCCCTCACCTTATTCCCCTGAGTATAGGACCTCCGACAGTGGGTTCTGGATATATGAGCCCCCAGAATCCACTCCAATTTTTAATTAACTAGTAAATTTTATAAACTATTAAAAATACACAATATTGGATGTGTAGTCTTACTCATTTTATATTATATTATAACTAAGGAATTGATATTCACTTATTTAATAGAAGAAAGAAGTTTATAAAAATATACATTTAATTATATTAATAGGCTAATATATACAAGAATATATTAGAGTTTCTCTAGTTACCTAAATATACATATGTGGTCTTTTAGAGTGTATATAGGGGTCAGAGAAAATTTAACCACTCCAGTCTCCACCCAATACAACCATGTCAAAAAAACCCAGCTTTTTCAACTCTCCATTAAACCATTAATATGAGGTCCTTTGGTACTGAAGTTAGTGCTAATGGAAGACTAAATCTAGATCTTATGATATTTGTTGTGCAATCATAAGTTCTCTAAAACATGGGGATTTAATTATATTTCAAACTTCTCTTAGTCTCTAAGTTTTATATCAGTTACATAGTTTATAACATCTAAAAACACTTCTTCCTCTATACTCTACAAGGTAATTAAAAGTCTCTCTAACAGCAGTTATTCTAAAACAAAGATAACAGTTTGTTCAGAATTAAGCATTATATAGACAAAAAGAATATTATCTTCTTTCATAAATACTTGATCTAAAGAATGCCCAATCAATAATTTATACCCAGATTGTCAGGTGTTTTTTCAATAAGTACGATCTTGTGAATCTGAAACATTATAAGCAGATATTATAGTTATAAAATGGTATTCTATCTAACTTTGTGGATGCTTAAAGTTGATTATAATAGCGAGTGATGTAAATGGATCTAGAGGAGGATTTACGGCTAATTCTTATAATATCTTGTAAATGGCCTCAAGCCAATATATAGATATGGAATAATTTTTTAGCAAGATAATACAGCAAAGCATGTGTGTGAATGGTTTAAATAAATCTCATGGGGTTCAGGTGATTGGATGGCCTCTACATTTACTAGATTTAAATCCTATTGGGCATGTCTGAAATACACTTTAAAAAGGCCTTAATATTGTCCCTAAGCTTTATTTTAGGGTTTTGGGGCAAACCCCAGTGGGGTGAGCCCATGAAGGCCCACCCCAAGTGATAGTCCACTCCGGTGTGATCTAATTCTATCCAAACTTCCAAAGGATCTTTTTGTGGCACATTATTCTGATCCTATTTCCTGAGCTGCCAGATCCTTCTTACTTTCTACCATCAAGGCGACAAGGCTAATAAATCATAGAGATCACTACTGCCTGTCTAGTATAGCAGATGTGCTATGCCGGCATACTGATAGCCAGCACAGCTGGTCACAGGCATCTAGAGGAATATTAGGGAATGGCAGTATAACTTATTAGGAGAGGCATAGAGGATATTGCGGGTGTCTAGTAGTGACTAGTGTGTTATATAAGTTCAACTCTTGAGTTATGAGTTAAATAAAGAGTCTATATTTTAGACTCTTCTTGGTAAAAGATTCTGACACACAAGTAAAGTCCAATTTTTTGGCTCGACTCATGTGATACACTATTAGTGACTGCTGGCCTTTAAATATAAAGTGGCTTCACTGTAACAGCTACTGTGATTAACAATCATAAAAAACTGATTTCTAGATAGACTAGCAGCAGTAGAAGCAGATGCAATAGTTCCAATAATATGGGTAGGAGTGGCATGGACAGCAGTAGTAATGATAGTGATGATGGTACTGTTTGTATTTATTTATTATTAACTCATCCTTTATATATATATATATATATATATATATATATATTTGACTGCTAATGCTTGCTAAGACTATTAAAATAGTGGTTTATATAGGAACTCATTATCTCACCGGTTAGAACCATATATAATATAAAGGGGCCATAGCCCTAATCATAATGCTTGTATGAGACTGCTACCTTTATACTAGAGAACTATATAAGTATAGTCTCCCAGTTTACTGGTCTCTGTTAATTGAACTGGTGGCTATTTATATAAAACTATATCTAGTAAACTATTATCTTGTACATAAGGGCCTTTATATAGGTATTTACATGGCCCTAGAAATTCTGCGGATTTCTCAGCCATCTTTCTTAATTATATAGAAGGATGCTGATATTAAAGACTGGTAACTCTTAGTACATGCTAAGTAGAAAGTCTACTAAGAGCATCTTTTACAGCATTGTAGATGATATAGCAGCTATGTTTAACCATTGTAATAGCAGGCTAGAAAATAATTTATTGGTATAGGAGAATACAGAAAAACATCTACAGCTATATAGAAGTCTTTTTTAATAACTGCTTTGCATTATTATATTCACCTCAAAGCAGGCTGTTTAGGGTTCTAGATTAGGTTTGGCAGTCTACTTGATGGATTAGTCAACTGTTTATTTGGGTGAAGGCCAAAAGCCATCAAGCAGAGTAAGGGAAAAGTGGCTTGTGTAGAATATGATTATATATTATACCTGCTATATATTAATCCCAGTTTCTAATATAGCTTCTGGTTTTATATAAATTGCAGATCCAAAATCAGCTAATTAAAAAAAAAAAAGCAAGTAACACTAAATTTTATATTACAGTTTAAATAGATTAGCAGTAAATAAGCTAACATCCAAACAATGATCTAGCTGCCAAGGAAAACCAAGTATAACAGCAGATATATTTAGAAACTTAAAAATGATTAGTTATTATATCTCTTGTTATTAATCAGTTACAGTTACTTCCAGTGGTTTATAAATATAGCTCAATAGAGAATTATTAAAAGCTTTTTTTGGTTTATTTAAAAAAAAGTATATTATATATCTTTATACTATAAAAGTTCTAAGGGCCCTGTAAATATATATAGTCTATTCAACCATTTAAATTTTGAATTATTAGTTTTCTTAGTTGGTCTGACTTGTAATACCTCATAGAATAAATATAATTACCGCTCTAGTATAATTATTAACAGTAGTACATTAGTACACATATATTACTTTTAGTTAATTATATTATATTGGTTTATAAATATGTTTTTTGCTTTATTTTATGGTCTCTAAGACTTAAATAAACCAACCGACAATAGAATGGTGATACCATTGGGTGTCACAAGTTGCTAGCTTAATCGAAACTAGCACAGCGAATATACAATGTGCTGATATGCGATACCATAATCGATGAGTATCGTTTAAAGCAAGTTAACAATAAAGAGAACTATATGTTAAGGTAACTCTTTCGTGATGATACAATTTACATTTGCAATTCTTGTTCTTCAATTTATTAGATTATTAATCTAATAAACACTACAGGATACTAATTTTGATCAACCTATTAATACTTTAAAATAACAAAAGTCAATATTTAAATTTCTAAAATTTTTAATTAAATTTACTAGCTTAACGATTTCTTTTTTAAAGGTAATGTCAGTAGAAAGCTAATTAATCATACATACTAACTATATATATTATAATCAAATTGTCTCTAAGTATATTAACGGTGATTCAAAACTGCCTTAAATTAATTATAACGCGACATGAAAATAAAAAAAAGATATTGAATAAAAATATACCACCGGCAACAAAATTCAAACATACTTTGTTTGAATTGTGAAACTTGTGAGCAAAATCTGATTTATTTTCACTATACATTATTATATTTGATTTAACGTTGTCACTGATTTTTGTGTATAAGTCTTGTTTGTTTGGTTTTCTTATGTTTTCTCTATATAATTCATTTAGAACAGGACTATTCATGGAAAGGAATTATATAGTGGCAAAAAAACAGGATAATTGGCATTTTGTTTTGTAATAATGATGCTTGTTTTTCATGCCATGCCAAATAAAGGTTAGAAATTGGGCACATTATCAGCTGTACGGTGATTGGTTAAAGGAAAGGAGTAAGTATAAACCGGTATAATATACCCG
>JAOPJC010867109.1:0-13088 GCA_025774375.1 Graphium evemon
ATGTAACCGTCTGGGAATAGTATACTGTTGATACTTACGCAGTTGAAATGTCATAGAATTGTAAACACAACTATTGTGAAAGTATTATTTTAAAAGAGCAATTGCTGAGTTTCTTGCCCGCTCTTCTCAGCAGAATCTGCCTTCCGAGCTGGTGGTAGCTTTTTTGCAAACTTAAATTAATAATAATAATTATTGAATAAATTAATAATAATAATATTGAAATAATTAATAATGACAATTATAATAATTTCAATATTATTATTATTAATTTATTATTATGTCTATCACCTTGATTCTAAAATAAGATAAACAAAACTTGACTTGAATTTTAATTTATTGATGATTAATTATAATGTAAAATTTGACTTTTCATAAGAACGCGCAAGCGACTGTGTGAATAAATACAATTTGTATTGAATTGAATTGAATTTAATGTCAATAACAACTTTTTATGTTTTCTATGTATTAAAATAACTTAAACGAATTGAATCTGCAAGACAAGGATCAGGTCAGTACGTAAAACAATTACATCCTATCCACTTAAACTTGGAAACTAAGTTGACCCAATTAGAACTACGTCATACAATTTAAACTCTTCAACCAAAGATGTCTTCTAACGAGAATATCCGAGGACCATACAAAGGAAATTCAAGTTCTCCAATTACGTCTGACCAGGATTCATTACTGGGATTTTGAGGTAAAATAAGAGTCATATATTTGATAATTTTTCTCATATAAATTATGAGACAGATCTATGAATAGATTCAACATAAATAACGTTAAGCCTACTTAATGGATTTTAATAAACTTTGATGTAATAATTATCATACCTAGGCTTTGTAATTAATTTCGTTAATAAGCATGATAGTATCACATTTTTGAATACAAAGTACTCCAAAGTAGAATCTGTTATCTTTAGGATACCAATACTATCAACATTTTTTCAAATTGAGTCGATATATTCAGTATTACGAAAGAAATAAAGCTGAAAAATTAAGTAAGTGACATATTTATGGCATTTCAGCTTAGCATGTTTTATATTTACTATCGGTTTTTCCACCGTGTAGTGGAATTTATCATCCGAAATTCTGTAGTTTCATTAAATTTAAAACTTGAACTTTTAATATATACCAAATACATAGTACAAAACGTTGCCTTTATTTCATATTACAACTTTACACATAATAGCGGTTTATTAGTCTCATTCAAATACCGATGTTTTAAATACTATGATACTACTTAGCATTTATGATCAAGAGTTCAAATTAAACGTTTGAAGTTTAAATAAGGCATTTGTTGGTTACAAAAATGAATTTCACCTGAACAGAAACACATTGCTTGGGTCTAAGTTAATTTTATTTATAACATGGTCCCTAGCTATTGTAAGCAACCAATCATTGTCAATTTTTTGTTTAAATTTAGATGTCTTAATTTTGTAGTTACGAACATAGTAATGAAGCTAAAGCACCAGCTAAAAAGGGAGATTCTGCTGAAGATAACGGCGAGAAACTAAGCAGTTGCCTTTTGGCGTGATGATATGATCAATGAAAAGAGACAGATAACAATGGCTACTTCTTGAAGCGAGAATCCATTAAAACATCTTATAAGGTGCCGAGGAAGAGCCGTGGAAGCTCAGTATACAGGCGCTTGCCTAAAATTCAGTATATTCGAGGTGAAACTAATCGTTTAAATCCCCATGCCGGGACCAATGAAATTGTTAATATTGGAATTATAAGTGCTGATTCTCATTTCTCAAGATGTTTTCCTTCGCCATCGAGCACTTTTACTCGTGCTCGAAATCATCGTGAGAAAACCTGTATAACTAAGAAATAGAAAAATATTTAAAAGATAAGTAAAGTTTTCCAATCCGCACTAGGGCCGTGTAGTATGCCCTATGCTTTGTCTCGAGGAGGCCCGAGTAAAGGAACACGTAGCAAATATCTAAAACAATAGACAGGGTAAGTCTGTTGTTTGCAAGCATAGGCCTACGAGCATTCATTTGATAGGCCAAAGAAAGTTTAAATAAAAAAAATTATAATTACTGATTTATACAAATTAGAATAATATTCGAAGACTGCTAAGATAAGTCAGTTTTGATTTGCCTCATTTAGATTTATTTAAGTGTATTTAAGTAATATTAAGCCACATACATACTAAAACAGAATATTCGAAAACAAACAGAGAAGTCTTGTTACATATATATACGTACTAATTTGAGTAATTTACACATTTATAACAAATTTCTAGAAGAACTATAATATTAATAGTGTATATATTAACTGTCCATCCGCAGTTTTCTTTGATAATTTTGTGTGGAATAACTTTTATGCAGCGAAGGAACGTATTACCTATTGAACGATATGTTGAATCTGCATTTATTCTACACGTCGCTCCAAATTTTTCAGTACCAGCGACGTATGTTAAGCGAGAGCGTACTACAAAATAGTTCAGAAATTTAAAACGTATTTCAGCAAATTCTCACTGTTCCAAAAACTAACAGACTAATCTAATTTTGTTTTCAAGGAAGTAGAATTTTATTTATTTTAATTAGTCAACCACCTATTATAGTATTCTAGGCATTATTATTGAACCCATACTGCATTAGAGCCACCATTATAATTCATCGGCCGTGTATATACCATTTGCAAAGCAGTAGAGAGATAAGCCAATTTTCGATTTCGCAACGAGCCAATCTTCGATTAACTTTTCCTCTGGTTATCAGTGTCCCTGTTGGTGAGGGCAGTGAGGAGAGAAATCTTGATAACCAGATCAGTTCGAAGCTCAATCAGTCTTACTGTGACTGTATGTGTGTATTGTAAAGTAGATAAACTTTCGTAACTCGGTCCCGCCACTGTCAGTCGTACAGCGACCATAATCTTCCTCAACTCTGCAAAGGACTCTTTGATCCTGCTGTAAATGACTACAATTCTATTGATCGGTAAAGAGCATTTTTTATTGAAAAAGCATCATTGGTGAGAGTTGATAGCTTTGGAATGAATCCATCCTGGTTAACTGAAATTTCACATTTAATTTGGTTAAATAGTGAAGGGTAGATGAGAGTTTCAAATAATTTCGCAAAGACTGAGAGTATAGATATGGGTCTGTAGTTTTTGATATTATTTTTATATCCTTTCATTGGGACTGAAACGACAATGGCTTCTTTCTTCTTTGGGAAATTTGCTAGAAGTTAAAAATATGTTCATTATCAAATAAAGAGCCCTAGAGAGTGGTTCAAAACAATTTTAAATCCTAATTTATCAGGAAACATTAGAAAAAAATTAAATTTAGAGGAGAAACGGACTAAGAATAGAAGAGAACCGAACCAATGAACTTGTTCATATAGTAATTGTAATTTTAAATGCTAATTTAAAACGTACTCGACGGTGAAGGAATGAGATATATAATATATAAAAAAGATTTTTTTAGGGGGACTATATAAACGTAATGTAATCCAAAACAATGATTTTAAAAAATTTTGTCTTTTTGTTTTGCGCGCTAATCTCAGTACCGACTTGGCCGATTTGAATACGGATTGCAGCACTAGATTACGGTTAGTTCCCCTTAACATTAAGTGTATGTTTTATTAAATTCGGTTCGTAAATAAAAAAATATATCAATCTGCATCTGTAAGCGGCCGAACTGATTTTGATGGGACTCACTGGCAGATAACTGAAGTTATAAGGTTATGTTTTTATATTTACTTGTGTATTTTGCTGATATTGTCACTTGCTTTATTTTAAAACTTAAGCATGGAACTACAATATGGAAAGTTGATGGTGAATACGGTGTATTAAAATATTTAGTCCGAATACCTAAAACTGATAAAAAGGATGAAAGCTATAAGAGACCTATTTGTTTATTACATGGTTTAGGATTTGGTATACCACATTATGGTCGAACATTCGCGTATTTATCCAATAAATTCCCCAATAGACCTATTATAATGCCTTTAAATCCTTCAATAAGTATGTTGGCATTTAGTAAAAGATATCTTCTACCTGTTAGTAGAAATGAAGCTTGTTATGGTTTATCACGAATAATAGAAAAGTTAGGTGCTAAAGATTGTGATGCAATTTCTCATTCTTTTGGTACGATTGCTCACACTCATATATTAAAAGATGCACCTGAATTAATCAGAAAGTCAACTTTGCTGGAGTGAGTGTTGAACTTATTTACTTTTTAACATGTATTAATATCTTAATTTATTGTTTTAAAAATCAGTCCTGTTACTTTCTGTCTATGGGAAGGTGACTTATGTTATAGATTCCTATACAAAGTACCCAAAACAGGACTTGAATTAATAATGAGTTATTTCATTGCTACAGAAACAGGATTAGCTAATACACTTCAGAGATCATTCTCATGGTCTTGTAATCTATTATGGCCACAAGAACTAGAGAAATCATCAAGTAAAATCTTTTTAGGTGGTTTAGATATCGTTTACGATTCATACAGAGTTAAAGATTATCTAATGAGGCATGGTTTCGATTTAGATTATCAAATTCACTTTATGGATTCATTTCAACATGGCGAATGCTTAATTAAATCTAAAGGTTGTTTCGATGTTATAAGTGAATTTATAAATGAATGATATATATCTTTATTTAATGAATTTTTTCTATGAGTTCATAGATTTGAAATTTTTTTTTCGTGATATCCTCCAACAAAAAAAAAATGAGAAGAGAATCACTCTCATTCGCCGATTAAAGTAAGAAAACAATATGGCTTCTAGTAGCATTAAATTGCTAGCAGGTACAAGTCATATAGAATTAGCTTCGTTAATTGCAAAGAGGTATAAATTTTATATAAATCGACTGTGATTTTTGCTAATGACGACTCATGTGTAAATAGGTTAGCGTTACCTCTTTGCTCAGCCAATGTTGAATTGAATAGTGCGGGTGAAACTACAGTATCGTTAGGTGAAAGTGTTAGAGATGATGACGTTTACATTATAAACACGGGATGTGGTAATGTAAATCAACACTTAATGGAAACTATGATAATGGTTAGTCATAGTCTAGCGTTAAATAGAACATTATCAATTAACTATTAACTATAGATTCATGCATGCAAAGTATGTAATAAACATTATTATCATTTCTCATAGTAGTTCTTAATTTTTATTAAAAAATTAAACTTCGTTTATAGATTGCATCAGCAAGTCGTATCACTGCTGTTATTCCTCATTTTCCTTATGCTAGGCAAGATAAGAAAGACAAATCACGAGCACCAATTACGGCAAAATTAGTCGCAAACATGTTACAAAAAGCTGGATGTGATCACGTTATCACAATGGATTTACACGCTTCCCAAATCCAAGGATTCTTTGATGTTCCCGTTGACAATCTCTATGCTGAACCATCAACTTTACAATGGATGAAAGATAATTATGATACTAATAACATTGTTATTGTATCACCAGATGCAGGTGGTGCAAAGAGAGCAACTTCCATGGCTGACAAATTAAATGTAGACTTTGCTTTATTCCACAAAGAAAGAAAGAAGGCTAATGAAGTTTCAAGAATGGTTTTGGTTGGTTCAGTTACCGGCAAAACTGCGATTTTAGTAGATGATATGGCAGATACATGTGGTACTTTAGGTAGAGCTGCTAAACATTTAATTGAAGAAGGTGCTGAAAGAGTTTTAGCAGTAGTCACTCATGGTATTCTCACAGGACCTGCTTTAAATGTCATTCAAGATAGTGCTTTAGAGAAATTAGTCGTTACTAACACTTTACCACAAGGCGATAATAAAGAAAAATGTCCTAAAATCGAAGCTATCGATATATCTCAAGTCCTTGCTGAAACTATCAGAAGATCTCATTACGGTGAATCTGTCAGCGTTTTATTTTCTAACCTTCCATATTCTGTTTCACTTAACTAAAAGGTTTAAAATTTGTCAATTTTTTCTACCTTATTTTTTCTCTATAAACATTGAATGAAAATGCTTGTCTAAATAAATAAACATATAAATAATCGAATTTTATTTTGTAAAAAAAATGCATATACAGAAACATATATTTATGTTCATGTATTTATTATGTATATGTTTGAAATTGTTCTGGATTACTATTATTATCAAAAAAAAAAAAAAAAAAAAAAAAAAAATGCAAAATTGAATGTAATGCTTTTCTTGGTTTACGTTATTCACATTAATCTTTATATGTTAATGATTTGTTGTATTTAGTAATGATAATAAAGGATTTGATGATTCCTGTGGAGGATGATTAATAACATTTGAAGGTGTCTTTGGATTTAAAAGTGATAAAAGTGATTGTTTATGTGATTGGTCCTTATTGTCTATTGCCAATTGAGGCGGTTGCAATGTTGAAAGAAGGGTTTGTTGTAAACGGTCATGATGATCAATATCTTTAACAATATTATTATGCTGCTGTTGTGGAGACGTTGTTGACATTGGCTTTAAAGTAGATAACAATGTTTGTTGGAAGTTTTGGGAATGTTGATGATTTACATTATTGTTATTTATCATTTGAGAAGGTGTTTGATTAGGAATATTCTTGTGTATTGATGGTTGTGATTGAGGTGATGTTGTCGTTGTTCGTTTCAAAGTAGATAATAAAGTTTGCTGTAAATTTTGTGAATCATCTTGTTGATTTATAACATGAGATGGGGTTTCACAATGCGTTGAATTTTGTTGATTGTGAGTTGGATGGAATAAGAAATTGATAGGGACATTAGTTGAGGCATTAGCAGGCAATTGAGGTAATGGAGGTATAGATGGGACAGGCGGAAGATTTGGTGGCATGATAGGAGGTGGAAAAGGTTGTAAGTTTGGTAAAGGTGCCGTTGAAGGAATGTTTGAAAAATTCTGGGACATTTGTTGAGATTGAGACCGAGTATGTATAGAATGTACAGGTGATTGCGATGATACAACAGGCGTTCCATAATGCGATTGAACTTGAGTTGGTGTAGGTACTCTTCTTGTATTTGAGAATGTGCATTGACTGAATAATTTATCAACCATTGAAACATCATCAGTTTGTTCATTATTTTCATTATTGTCATCATTAATAACATTATTTGATTTACTTAATTGTCCGAATAAAGAATTTATTGGATTTTCGTTGAATTGATTATCAACTTCAGGTGACATCAAATTAGGTTTATGAGATTTAACGTAAGCTTTTAATCGTCTACGTATCATTAACTTAATAATTAATACTTTAAGAAATTTATAAGATAAACATACCCGATGAAAGGAGTAATTAAATAAAATTTTGAAGTCGAAATATTCCTAGTATTCCTTCTCCAACTAGGTAAATCAGTGAGCTTGAACCATTCGATTTTTGAAATTTCTTTACGAGTTTGAGTTTTAAATTCAGTATCCATTGGTACGTTAGGTATGATGTATAACCTAATCTTCTGATCCCTTATAGCTACATCTATGTAATCATTCTTAACTAATTTATTAGTACAATCGAATCCAGTTTCTTCTAAAACTTCTCTAATGGCGCATAAATGTTGACGTTCATCTAAATTAATTTTACCTTTAGGGAAAGACCAAGCTGAAGAAGGTTTCCAACCTTTTACTAACACACAATGTGTCATTTGAACGTTCAATAAAATTGCGCCACAAACAGGAACTCTAGTTTTATATCGCATAAAATCTGCAAAAGCCTTTTCATGTTCATGAGATCGTTGAGATAAAATTGGACAATTACTAAAAAATAAAGCAGAGAAAGGTTTTAAATTAAAGCTAGGCAAATAAGGCTTTTGCTCTCTAATGAAATCCTCATAATACCAATGAGCAGCTTCAACCTGAAAGCAAATCCTTTCCAAAGATACCATCTCTTCTTGAGGTAAATTAACGATGAACCTAGCTGATAAATCGAAGAAAATTTCATCCATCTCTTCATCTAAATTCATTTTTCAAAATACTTGAATAAACACTGCTACTATGTATAGATTTTTTCGATTTTTTTAATTTTTATTTTGGTATGAAATATTTAAGAAATCAAAAAAATTAAAAATTGGAAAAAATTAACAAAGGCAAATGGCCGTCCTGTCTAACGAACTTTAAGAAGGAATTGAGTTGACCAGTCATTTACTTGGAAATAAAAAATTTAGCCAAATGTCAACTAGAACACCATTGAAATCTTCAGTTGAATTAGTCAATAGGAATAATAAGGCTCTTAGTAGAGTTTATCCTCCAAGAAAGAATTATTTATCAAAACTTTATAATTCTTTGTTACCTAATGAACATAATAATTTTAATACTTTGTTGGTTTTCCAGTATAGTAATTTAAGTGTTGAAGAGTTGAGTAATTTAAGAAGGAAAATTCAAGTTATTAGACCGCCTAATGATCAGTCTGGTGCTAATTTGACTATTACTAGAACTGGTGTTTTAAGTGGAATTTTAAAGCGTAATGATTCAGTGGAGATTAGGAAGTTAAATAATTTAATGTGTGGTCCAACTGCTGTATTAACATTACCAACTTTGGATCCTATGTATTTGTCAGAAATTTTGAAAGTTATAGATTCTATTAAACCTAGAAATAATCAATTGAAATCATTCAGATCTGTACCTAAATCTTATAATCCACCTTATCCTTCAGCACAACCTAATATTTTACCTTCAAATCCTAGAATGTTTTTGTTAGGTGGTATACTTGAACAAAAGGCATTTGACGCTATTACAATAAAATCTATAGCCAATTTACCAACTTTACCTCAAATCCAATCTCAATTAACTTCATTAATTTCACAACCTGCTCAACAACTTTCTCAAACATTATCGATGGCGTCTGGTCAAAAATTAGCTTTAACATTAGATTCTTATAAGCAACAAAAGGAAAAGAATGAATAGATTTTATTTAAAATTAAGTAATTTACAATTATTTGAAAGATATAAAATAATGAATTAAAGTTATACATTAAATTTTATATTATCGTCATTATAAAAGTAAGGATGACATATTTTGTTGTAGAATTATGCTTCAAATTGAGTATTAATATGTTAGGATGATTAATAATAATTAAAGTTTTTATATTCAACTCACTCAGTTACAGACGTCATTATTTTGCTTAGATATCTAGTATCCATCGCATTAGTGGTATGAACGTAGATTTCTTTATTTTTGTTTCTATTTAAACTTAAAAATCTATGTTTAAAATATGACCTTGATCCATCTACATCATCATCATCTCCATCATAATCTGAAAAGTATTCTGTAGTTCTTAAAGGTAATTTGGGTATCTTTTTAACAAATAAATCGTTCTTATTTAAAAATACAATCATTGAAGTGAATATGAACCATCTTGAATTGCAGATTCTAATTCATGAAGTTTTAGAAATATAGTTGCAAAATTACAGTTATACTTTTGTTTTAGAACTTACGAATCAAATAATAACACTGTTCAATAATTATGTAAGCAGATATTGACAGTTTAAATAAAAAGTTTCGTTCACATACAAGATTCTTGCATTTGGTTACTTTGTATATCTTCTTCAAGAGCTTGATCGTAGCTTGATAATGCAGCAACAAACTAATCAAAAAAATTCTTAACTAATTTAAATTTATTGAAAATTATTATAGATCTTACTATTATTGTGGTAACCTAATGAAAATTTTGATCAGTGATGAAAATTTTAAACATATTAACACTTACACCTTCAAAGCAATGAATCCATTTTTTACGTTCGCTACGTTGACCTCCAACGTCAAGTAAACGATACTAAAAATAGATCTGTTAAATCCATTTTATTAAAGTTAGTAGCGATAAAAAACTTACATCAAAACCATTGATATGAAATGTAGTTTCAACAATACCAATAGATTTAGCTAATTGTTCATAATTAGACAACATAATTTTTTAAAAAAACAATCTGTTAAATTTACCTCTACATGTTAAAATGTCTTGATTGTTGGGTATAAAATCTTCATTCCAAACTCTATCTAAATTATCGAACCAATAATCTAAATTTTCGGGTATAGCAAATTTATGACAATCTTTATAAACTAATTGAACGGAATTATCATCCCAAAATCCTTTCAAAAAATTGATAGGTATTGGAGGTAAACTTTCATAATCGAACAAAGTAGGTATAGATTCTAATAATTGAATTAAGTGAACGTTATTTTCATTTAAAGGTAGTAATTCATCATAAATAGTATCGATCGTTATCCAAATTCCGTTTATAACATTTGAATGAATTTGCTGTTTATACATCAGACGCTCATCAAAAGTAAAAGGCTGAAGAGAGTTATAAATTATTTTACATTGTTTAATAATAGTGGATTTCCCACTTTCACCTGCACCTAATAACAAAATTTTATGTTGTTTCTTAGAGTTCAAGAAATCCTTATGTAATACCTTGTCTATTTCTTTTGAACGATTAAAAAGATGATCGCGATTATTAATGAGGACAGTTGAACCACAACATCCCATAATTAATAAAACAAAATTTTTAAATAAAGAAGAATGTATGAGCGGTGTGAGCGTTAAATGAATTAATTTCCTGGACCGTATCCGAGAAACACCCAAATGAGAAATATCTTAATATAAAATAACTTATTTTAAACTAATATTTAGTCTAAACCTATCAATGCATTCTTTTTTTAATTTTTTATAATTATAACACTATCCTTCTGTAATTCGTCTTGACTTCCTTACGTAACGTCAGCACTATTAACTCATAAGAATAATATTTTTAAAATATATAAGAAATAAGAAATTTAAATATAAGCACGATGTCTACAGTAAATGAAATAATTAACGAATACCAGCAAAATCCTTTAGAGTTATCAAGACATTTAATAAAAATTTTAACTAAGGGAATAGACGATAACGATTTTAAAAGTCTATTGAAGTTGGATTTAAATTTACATTTGGGCATAAATTTATTTATTACAACTATTAATAATAAACTGTTCTTCGACTATTTGGATTTTTTAAATTCTAATCCGTCTAATAGTAGCAATGATAACGATACTCGTGGTTTATATATTACAGCTTCAAATCATTTTCAACAGTCTTTATATTTAGCTTTTAATGTAAATGTTGATCAGCTTCACATTTTTAACGAAAAAGGTATATATATTATATTCACTTAGCTGAATTTATTAATGTGCTTTATTTATAGTTGTTATATTTGCTCAACAACTTTGTTCCCTTGCAAAGTTTTTAAATGATGTACGTAAAGACTTCATAAAAATTGTTATAATTATGTTAACCAATTACTCTACCTTTTAGAAATCAGGCGCAGTTTATGCTATTAGACAGTTATTATATCGTTTTACAAACAATTCAATTAACGTTCTGACACCTCTACATTCAATTTTTCTTAATGTAAGTATTTTTATTATAGGAATGAATAGTTGCTTAGTAATATTTATTTAATTAGGCATGCATTAATACAAAAATGTACAAATTCGCATTACCTGTAATTGAAACAGGAATTGATGATATAGGTATAAATGTAAGTTGATATAATTTAATTTCAAAACTTATGATGGTTAAACTTGCCACATCATTTAGTATTCAAAATTAACACCTAAAGACAATTTACTTTATCATTCATATGCAGGTCACATATTTATGCAATTACATAGGTGGAAAGATGCCATCAACGCTTACGAAAATGTAGTTATTGCACCAACGCAAACAACATCTTCAATTCAGACAGATGGAATAAAGAAACTAATATTACTTCAATTAATATTAAACGGAGAACTTCAAAAGTTATCAAAATTTATATCGCCTGGTTTGTTAAGAATATTGAAAAAAGTTTCACCATCATATTCAACAATTTTACAAATTTTTGATAAATCAAATAATCAACCAAATACATCAGATGAAGTGCTTACCTTTTTACCAAGCTCAACAACTTCTTCATCAAAGTCTAGTAAATTATGTTATAATCAATTAGATGAAAAATTACGTCAAACTCTAGATGTTTTACGTAGGGAAAGAAATTTATTCTTGAATGATAAATCTCAGCATGATGATATTGATATTGAAAGTTTATTAAACTTAGCAGAAGATTCAATTTGTGCAAAGTTAATATCATCTTTGTCGTTAGTATATAAGTCAATTAAATTAAGTGAAGTAGTTGATATTGTTAATTTACCTCTTGTTAAATCTTACCAACAAAATCAAGATCAAGGTCAGCAAGGTCAACAATCGCAACCACAATCTCAACAAGAAATTAGTGAACCCATGTCAATTTCAAATTCAAATACTGGTTTATTCACTTTAAATCAAAATTTCAAAATCAAATTAATTGATTATATTTCAAGAGGTTTAATTAACGCTAAAATTGAATTGAATAACGATAACGATGATGGTTTATTAACTTTCGTTGAAGTAGAATTAAATCCAAGTGAGATTAATAACTTAATTGAACAATGTTTGAAATTATCTTTCAATCTTCGTAATTTAATTCATGATTTTGATCAACATCAATCTTTAAATCCTACATTTGTGAAATATCAAATAAATAAAGTTGAAAAGAAGAAAAAAGATGATGATAATACCCCAGCTGATGAAATGGAAGCTATGGATATGTCAGATGTTGAATAATTAAATTAAGTTTATGCATATTTCATTTTTAACATATTAATTAATTGATGTTTTGTAATTTGAAGAAATAAATGTAGTACTATTAAATTTACTACTTAAATTTCGTAGCCAGTATTAGATTCTTTTAATCTGTAACAAAAATTTAAAGCTCCGGCGGGATTTGAACCCGCGTCCTCCCACAATCAGGCCTAACCGGAAATGGGCGTGATAAAACCACTTCACTACGGAGCTTAAGGAATAATCAATTCTAAATCAATCCTATGACTCAGTAGAAAACCAGTCTATCTATAGGTTTGAATTATTATGCAAGACATTATTTTCGTCCAATACTTCTTATAGCATACATTTATATAAATATAATATATTTTGTTATATTAAAAAGCTACTACTGTACCTAACAACTAATCATAAATTAGTTGTTGTTGCGGAAGAACCTGGAAAGTACTTTCAAATTAAATATCACTTAAAAATGCTGTAATATGGTATTCAATTAGTTATAGATGATTTAAAAAAAATTGTCCCCGTTTGTAATCTTACGTACATTCA